>JAZHYW010046134.1:0-19944 GCA_037355805.1 Ixodes ricinus | reverse complement strand
CTCAGAGAAACACATCGATATTGCAGCTATCGTTGAGAAGAAAGCTAAGAACTTTAGGCAATGGCTTCATCCAGGTGACCTTCAGTTTACTTAATGAAAAGTGAATATTTTTTTTCAACTGTATGTCTCAACTGTAACAGATATGTTTTTACTCAAGAAGGGTATGTTGGATAATCTGAGAAATTGTCTAGACATCAAACACGAGAAGAACATTTCATCACGTTTGACGTCGTCTTCATTGAAGTGTGCAAGAAAAAGACGGATATTGTATTCAATAGCCAACGGTCTTCCATTAGTCACTACAAGCCTAGAGTTATTAAGGCCACTGCTGAGATAGCCTTACTCGTTGTGAACATTAGCAAATTGGCGTGCTCGGGCACATGGCGCCAGCCAAACTTACCATCTAAGTGTCGCAGCCAGGGCAAACTTTTTTGTGGGCCCCTCGTGGCTGGACCAAGATTGGACGGGCGTCTTCGCCAAGAAGACAGCGACCGAACGCGCCAGGAACGCTACCCTCACCTCGCGGTGATCAGTCAAACCCGCAGTGACAACTTCATTGGCAGCCATCCGCGCGGCAAGCTCCGCGCACCGCGTTGTTCGAATCTAATTCTGTTGATGGCAGCACACAACGCCCGTCTCCTCTTGAACGGCGTCTCTATGCCAGCTAACGTCGCGACTCCTCGCGCTATTACCCCTCTCTCCACGTCTCCCTATTCCACTCGCCCACTCTCGCAAAAGTTCCCTCACCTCGAGGCTAGAGATAGCGCACCGACATAATAGGATGTGATGAGCTTGGGACGGCGCCATTGTTAGCCAGAAACTTTGGGGATTGATGCGATGGAGCTACGAACGACGTTGTGAGAAGAAAGGGGGGGGGCACATTTTGGCGGGAGAGATTCAGCCAAAAAAAAATAATTACAAAAAACAGTGTCGCAGTTTTGACATTTTGTTTGTTAGTGGCTGGTCTTCAGTTCTGTTTTGTATCATGCTGTTACCTCCTTCCTTTATGAATTCAGCAGTTTGCTTCTCATTTTGTTCCCTTCCTTTAGCCTCTTTGTTGTGGCCAAACTTTAGCCTTGTTTCGGACGCGCATGATGTAATCTATGACGAACAAGCGAGAACAACAAAAGAACAGTTGACGTGATGGAAGCCATTTTGTGTGCGTGACAAAAGGCTTGATTTAGAAAGCAGCTCAGGGCAGAGGCGATGCTGAGCGTTTGCGTCGTCAAGGGTTTTTACGAAGTTCGCGACGCTTTATATATTCCTCCCTCTTTTTTTCTTGTCGTTTTCAGTAGCATTTTTTTACTGTAAAGTAGGGCGCACGTATACTACAGCCAACACATTTACGTCCCGATTTTTTATTGGTATGCATATTGGCACAAACACATAAATGTTTCAAACGTTAAACGACTCTGCTGAGTACCCAGAACAAAATCTCTACGCCATATGGGAAGGCCTCGGCTTTTGCGCCATCATCCGGCATAGGCCATACGCTCGTGTGGTGTATGAGGTAAGAAAAACGGCCTCAACGAATGAGCAGAAGAGAATTTGGGGATATTTTTGACAGTTCCATCAAACAAGTAAGTGTGCACAATGTGAGTAACAAATTGCAATCGTAACAAAAACTTTAAGTCTCTTTTCAGATAGAAAATGACAATCCAGACGAATAATTTATAGTTTATTTATATTTTGAATCTCAATAGGTACAATAATCAAATGAGTAAAAATATAATTTGTGACAGCGTTGATGCTCTAGAGTCTGGAACGAGCCTCTCTTTTTTTCTTATGGACACTGATTAATAAGCCCGTCGTCCTACACAGACTTCATCATTCTCTACCGAGTTATTGATACCGTTAACATTTATTCCGCACAAATCATTGAGTATGTGAGCTAAGAATCAAGGGCGATGGAGCAATACGGCAACAGAAGAAAAAGGAAATGGACAACGAAAGATAGATGTTTGAGAGGAACTTTCGCAAAGAAAAACACTTCCGCCTAAGTGTACTTTCAATCAACCATGTCTCCTATACAGACCTTGTAGCAGCAAAGCAGTCGTCTATCTCTAGACCGACGTAGACACGACTAAAATGGTGCTTACACTAAAGAAGACGAAAAGCTGCACAAAATTCAAAGGGCAGAAAAACCAAGACATCCCTCAGGTCAATTAATGTAATGGTGGCTTCCCATGGCACTTAATGACGTGGCCAGAGGCTTCTTTACACACGGTGCGCCGCCCCCAAAACCACAGAATGGCTTTTCCACAAAGCGCTGGCAATGGGGGCTCGTTTTTTATAGCTTGTTTTTGTCTTGGGGAGAGTACATATAACAGGATATTCATGTTGTAAACAACTGGACCATATTTCTTTCCTGACGACGATCGAACGCCGTTGGTTTTGCAAGATGAGCACAGCCATAAAACGTACTTTGTGCTGCAACAGCGGTATGTGATTGTTCTTGGATTTGTAAAAGGATGTACTTTCGTTGTGCGGCAAGCAATACTTACCGAAGTAAGTAATGCTGCCACTTCTATTAATGACTAGTTTGTAGTTACGAATAAAGGAATCAATTCTTTAAACTTTGCTTCATGCCGCTCAATAATATGAAACAAGTAGTAAATCTTCAGTTGATATCTTTAATCATTCCAATGCACAAAGCTCCAACGATATTAATGCCGCGTGAGAACGGCTGAGTTAGCAGCGTGCTCGACTCCCCGTGAATTTCGACGCGAGCAGGGCACCTTCAAAAAGGAGTGATGAAATGTCCTCCGGCGGTACGTATTTGAGGTCCGTCCCATGTCGTCAACACTACCCCCTCCCCCCCCCCGTAGGCGTCAAGAGATTTTCCCACTCAATACGGAGTAGTTCGCACCGGTGTCCACGAGTGCCGACGCGTCGTGGCCGTCGATAACAACGTTGAGGTTGTTGGACACCGTTGCGGAATCGTCGCTCCAATGCATGGCGTCGGTCGAGTGCACGGTATTTAGTCGATGGTAGTCCACGCGGAACCTCAGTGTTCCGTCCTTCACCTTTTAAAGGACAACTGGGGACGCCCATGGACTGCTTGAAGGTTGGAGAATGTCGTCGTCGAGCATTTCCTGGACCTGTTCTTGTATCACGTCCCTCTCTTTTAAAGGGACCGGTACGGCGACTGGTGAATAGGCAGTGAGTCATCGTTAGTAACAATGCGGTGCTTTGCTTCTGTCGTTTGTCGCACCCTTCATGACGCCACAAAGCACTCGCTGAACTCGCTGAGAAGTTCAACTAGCCGCCGCCGTTCTAAAGCGGTCAGCTCGGGGTCGACGGCGTGCTGTTGAAGGCGGCGTGCTGTTGAACTGTGACGGCGAAGGTTCCTCGAAGATTGCGGTAATGGCGGCTAACGCTTGTTGTTGCTCGACGTAGCCCGCGGTGGTACCCTTCATTAGGGGATGCGACGCCTGTCGAAAGTTCGTCACGAGAACAATCGTATGTCCTTCTTGGAAATCTGCAGTGCCTCGTGCGACGCCAAGTCAATATATGCCCACGATGCGTACCACCTGTGAACACGATAACCCTGAAGACAACGATCTTGAAGGCGACGTCACCGAAAACATCTGAGAATGAATCGAACTGTAACATCAACAACGACCTCAACTATGGCCTCGAAAACGACCCGAACTATGAAACCGAGAAAGCCCCTGGCTACGACCTCGACGATAACATGATGACGGCTTCGACGGGGACGCCGACGATAAAAAGGACGACTCCAAGGAAAAACCCCGGCTACAACGTCAACAACCAACACGACTACGGCCTCGACGACAAAGAAAGCTTTTGAGTTTCACCACGACGAGACTCACGACGACAATGATGATGACACAGGCGACGACTCAAACGACGACATCGACGACAAACCCCCTACGACTCCGATGGCTACCCTGACGACGACTTCGAAGGGAGCTCAAGGACGACCCGGACGATGACTTAAACGACAACCCCGACTACAACCTTGACGACGACCTAGATGACGAACCCTATGACGATATCGACGACGAGTGTGATGTCGACCACGAAGATGAACAGGACGACGACGCTCGGTTCGTCACTCAACGTGCGGAGGAAGTCCACCAGCTCGGCCGCATTTTCATTCAAGCCGCACAACTTCCTGACGATGGCCGGTAATACGTATCTTTGTCGCCACGACGTCCAGATCCAGCCCGTCTACAAAGTGTGGATCTGAACAGCAATTCATCGTCGCAGCGAGGAAATATTAAAGTGGCGCTTCGGCCTCAAGGTTATTCGCCACCTGAGGGACGTAAACGGAAAGCCATTGCCTGACGGAACACGAACATTGTCACGCTGCCCTCTGTCACCCGAAGGAGATTCACGTCGTCCGACTCGAACTGAGCTATGCTTGATAGGACTATGAAAAACTTTGTTTTAGGTGTCGCTGTAGTTTGCCCTTTTCTTGTTTTGAGTTATAAATTTTATTTCAAGGTTGCTTCGGGACGATGCGTTTTTTCAAAAGGGGAGTAATTCCGCCCGCGTATAGCTGAGTCAACAGCGTGATCAACTCCCACGCCGCTGGCTGGGTTTGATCCCCCCAGCACTTGTCCTTTTGAACCTTCTTTTGTTTCGTTTGCATCACTGGAATGTTTCGGATGAATCGATAATCTTGGTGTTTGTTGGAGCTCGGAAACCTCTAGATACCCACGCGCTTACAAATGGTGGTTCGCACGGCTGCTTTAGTCAGTCGTCCTTCCGTCGCCGTCAAAGTATGTACTTTGTTACTTTATGTTTCTCGGCACAAATTAGTAGCATTAAACATTCATTTTAAGTTATAATATTCAAGTTCATGTTTGTATTCGTGACAATATTATACAGGACACTGGCTTGGAGTGAAAATACATTATAAAAGAACACAATGAAAAGAGAAAAGTACTGCATTAGATTCGGTACAGACCATATGTACGAGTATATTAAGTAGCAAACTTAAATTTGAACACGTGATTGGTCTGGATTGGAGCGATGGAGTCGGGAAGGCGTTCCCAATGAAGAGGTTTTGGGAAGGAAATACTTGTGGGGTGTTTATACGTGTTACATATATGTACGCCTACTTGACGTATACAATACTATGAAGACGGGTTGAAACGTAAAAGTGTCGTGTGAGAAGTCGTTGACTGAGTGATGGTGTTGAGATATCATAAACAAATTCGCATTTCTATGCCAGAATAGGATAGTTTTTATGGCAGGGAGACTTGCCGAAGTTACTGAGAATAGAACGATCGATCTGAACGCTTCTTGCACAGCCTCTATTGAGTAATTAAATATGTCTCAAACAAGAGATAAATAAAGCAGATCCATGATTTCATCCAACAAGTGTTTTATTCAAAACTTATTTTAAAGCAGGAAAAAATATGTTTCGTCTTGGTAGCCGAGCGTACGATTATCCGTATTAATCTTGCACATTGTAGAAAAAGGGCACATTTCTATATACCGCCAGGTACTTACATAAAGAAATGCGAGGGAAAGTGTAATTGTTACGCGATAATTACGCGAAAATCTTTGAAGAAATGTCCGTTAGAACTTGAAAACACACAAAAAATTAATATTATTTTATGGTGAACCACGTACTTACGTGCGATGTGGCTAATTAAAAAATATACAATTTGGCGAATTAATATTGCTGATTAGAAACAGTAGTGCACCCAGTACAGAAACTTCAGACAATCGTCAATTAACTGAAAGAGGGCGGAAAGGAATTGTCACTCGCGGTAGCCAATTGCAATTCATTAGTAAAACAGGATATTACTTAAGCCATTACATTGGTAATAATTCTAAAATTATAAACTTGTGACAGAAGGAAATCGTTACTGAACACGGAAAGAAGCAAAATAGATACACCCAGTTTTTGTTTGCTGATGAAGCAAAACAAATATTAAAAATATTACGGGAATAGTGTTCAATATCTTGTAAATTGACACAATTGTCACTGACGAGCTTCTTTTGCCCCGCCCCCAGCACTAGCTAAGCTTCGACGTCTCGTGCAGTTCGAGCGCTCGCACACAGCCAATGAATGGCGGAAGGCATGGGGCGAGGTGCTGGAGCATAGAGTTATTATAATGTACGCTAGAGGTTCAACTGGCGCTAGTGTCTACGCGACTTAAGGGATGCAAGTTGAACCAGACGGCAAACACTCTACTTTTGCGGTGCTCCTGAGAATTCATGTGGGAAAACGCGCGTGCATTTTTGACTCTTCGCCGGAAACTAACATGAATCACTTTTGTTATTTGGATCGAACCGAATAGTATGCGCCTTTATAATCATTGTTAAAGTGTAATTGCTTTAGTTACAATATTTTCATTCATCAGTGAACGATGTGAAACTTCGCTATATTTAAGGTACAAACCTCAGTTCAACTGCATGTGTGTGTTTCAACCTCTCAACCCCTCATCCCTTTATTTCTTCCTTCTCACAGTCACTACCTCATTCCCCTTTGTATCGCTTTATCCCTTCCCCTATGCAGAGTAGCCAGCTAGGACAAATGTCCAGGCTTACATCTCTAACCTTCAATCTACATTATTAAAAAAAAAGCGACGTTGTTAAGCAAAATAACATTTGAAAGGAATTTAGAGGCTGTTCAAGGTTCGCCGGCATTCCCGTGACAATTAGGGGTTCAAACATTCAAAACGTGAATAAGTACGTAATCTATGAAAGGCGTTTCTTTTTAATATTTATTATGCGGGGAAACTTTTATCGAGCACCTGTTTTCTGGCTTTTTTCCTTTTTTGAAAACTTCTGAGCGCGTGGTTGATGTTATAACTGCAGGACAAGCATCTTCGCACATATTCACGGGCGTAGAAGATAAGGCAATACTTGTTTATTTCAAATCGGACTATTTTAGTTGGTCTTCATTTTATTTTGATCGTCTACAGGCACAGGGAGTTACTGATCCAGTGCTCTTACTGCGGAGTTCCTGCCGTCTCTCTTGATTTTCCAGATGTCCTTAGTTCCTTTGGCACGTTAATCCTCAATGCAGAAAAGCGCTGACGCCGTGTTCGCGCTAACAGCGCCCGACAGTGCACATAAACGCATGTATGAAGCTGTCTTAGCGCTTTGTTTAATGCCATACATTTGAAAGAAAAACGCTGTAACTGACAAATATTTTCATTTACGAGATCGATAAATGTTCCAAGTTATTGACTACGTTATGATTATACTTAATATTTGTTCTTATCATCAAACTCAGAGAACAAAACAAAAAACTTGCACCCGCTTTTGCCCATAAAAATGAATTACCGGAAGTAAATGTTCGACTGGATGCTGTCTGCTTCGATTTGCAAGAACACATTAGCGCCAGCTGAACCTCTAGCGTAGATTCTGAAATCTCCATGTGCTGGAGGAAGGGCGTTCGAAAGACACGCACTGTCATTCTCATACTGTCGGTGACTGTAGACATTCACCACTAGATTTCGCACGCAACATAGAATAGCCGACCCTTCCGTCCGCCATTGCAGGGTAGCAACGGGCGGTTCGCCTTAGAAGGTTAGGGCACCGTATTGCGACCTTCTAGACGCCTGCTGCGCTTCTCCGCGTGCCCTTAGAGCCGGGCCACTCAAACACACCCCGCTGTTCGTGCGATGCCCAAGTGGGCCACGTCGCACTCAAGCTATTGCAGCGAGGTCACTCCCGCCGAGAAATAAGAATTGCGTCCTCGACGCGTGTTTTTTTTTTTTTCTGACTTCGTTTTTTTTTATTATTGTGCCTGGAACGCGCCTCCAACCACTCTCTTTAGAGTCTTATTCCGCCCATGCATCCATGCATTCATGCATTCATGCTTCCATAGATGGATGCCCATACATCCATTCATAAGATAGATGTGGCCTACATCTTACTGGCATGTAAATAAAAAAAGTGGCGTAAAGAAGGAAGGTCGTTATTGTGCAAGGCCTTCTTCATTTCATCTTGAAGAGTGCCCCCTCATCGCGACTAAAGTTGTATAACTTGATAGAAACGTAACGAACGAATTGCATTTCTGAGGACGAAATTCGCAAAGAAATTCACCCGACAGAAGAATAAAAATTTGGGGTACCATCTTTGAAATACTAAGAAACGCAGAGCGTGCCGTCTCCCAACAATATTAGTATTCCTAAGGTACCCGGAACGCGCTCCGAAATGGTGGGTGTTCACCGCGTCCAAATAAAGTGCTACCTCCATTTAAACCTCATGACGTCATACAAGTGTCACGCTGTCGCCTGTCGCGATCCTGGCGGCGTCCCAGCAGCGGTGGTGGACGTGGCAGACGCCTGTTCAGCTGCAGGTCACTCTCGCGCTTGACGGTCCACGGAAGCTTCGGCAGCCAGGAGTTGGGACGCCGCGACGACGGCGACCCTCGCGTCCGCTCCTGCCTTTCGCCGGAACTTCTACGACCAACCACCAGGATCTCGACGTCCGACAGCGTGACACTCTGACTTCGGTTACGTCACTTTGTGGCCAATTTGGGACCACTTTTTGAAGTGTTGGGGGGCGGGATAGGACGCTAAACACACCAATCGGAGTTGGACTGCTCCGCAGCCAATACGATAGCGGAATTAGCTGGTAAGAACGCCTAGGAACCAATCTGACGGGGACTTTAGGTGAACCATGCTATGCGGAGTGCAAGTTCGTCTGCTTCTTTTGCAGAGGGGTTGTGGTGACGTCAGAACGCCCTGCTCTGATTGGCTCTGATTGAAGGACAGTGGGTAGACCTGAAAGCAAGCTGCCTTGAGGTCTACCCACTATTCTTCAATCGGAGCCAATCAGAGAGCTCGGCGTTCTGACGTCACCACAACCCCTGCAAAATTGAGCAGACGAACTTGCGCTCCGTATTGTCACTGGCTGCTTAAAGTGCAACTCCGGTGAATCGTCACCGTGGTGCCGCGGTACGCTGCACAACCAATCAACCGGCAGCTCCACCGCGAAGTGACGCCACGAGGGTGCTGCGCCAGTGTTCCTAGACTGAAAGCTAACCCGCTTGCCGCCCGCTAGAAGCAGCTGGTCGCATCTTTAAAATCGGTTTTAGTGGAGTACGCGGCTGCTTCACTTTGACGTGATATTTCGGCTGTGATCATATTTCGTGCCACCGAAGCGATACCAGTCATTTAATTTGGTTTCGTTTTCAATCAAACTTGTCCTTAAAAAAAGAAAAAAACGCAAGACGTGACGAGTTTAGGGCGTTCTATTATTGCTCTGCAGCGAATGAAATAGCGGGATTAGGCGATTAGAATGCCGATGAACAAGTCACGATGCAAGAAACGTGAACATGTTACCTGTTCTCTCGTCGCATAGGCATGCAAAAGCCAACCGGTCAAAGGTACACTGAAATCTCGGCTTGATGAGTTTTATGTTCGTGTGAGATTTTGCCAGAGTTATTGTTTTCAATGATTATGAATTGCGTAATGTTTCTAAATTGCACAAATTACTAACGCAAAAATAAGCGATTTCGAAGGTTGCCATCATCTAGCACGGATTCGGATTAATGCTCTGCGGCGGCAGAAATTGTTCGGCGAGGCGCGTAGCGTCATTAATAATAATTTTCTCTCGCTAACCTCGTAAACTGTTAAAAAGAAGAGGAAAAGACAGCAATAAGGAGGCCGGACAAATCAATCTATTTTATTAACAAAATAAGTGCACTGTTTTATTGGGCATGCCCACCATTTGCGCATGTATTTGGAAGCAGCACAAGTTACAAGTTTAAAAGAAAACAATAAGCTCGGTGATGGGGATCGTACTGACACCTAACCATCAAATGTAATTAAGAGGCCATGCAGCGTTGGGTCGTCACGTGAAAGTTCACTTAATATTAAGGAACCCTATAACTAGACGCATAAACGAATAAACATAAGGGCGTTCAGACAACGCAGGTCTCTTACTAAAAACGCAAGTCCGGCCCCTATCCAAAAAGAGTCAGGAAAATCAACGTCTGGGAACTAAGCTCCCCGGATACACGTAAAAATACTCGCCCCCTGCATGCCCAATGTTTTATCTTTGCGTGCACCTAATCTGGCTTGCACCGTCTCTCTCAACGTACGAAAATATAAGACTGTTTTGCACAAGGATGGGCACTCTTGCGCGCAGAAGCAGCTACACGTAGATGGAAGACTATATGTTCACCTTCCGATGGACCGCAGCTGACGCTGCAAGCTATTCCAACCAATCCAACGCTTTGAAGTTATCACGTGACTACGCGGCCAACGCGTTGTGCGATACTCACACGACACTCAATTGGCTCCGATGGCTGGTTGCGTCCGTTGCGGCTCATCGTACGGTGATGCGGAGTACAGCGCATACCTGCCCTGAAATCCCAGCACCAGCGCGTTTTCAAAATCCGCATATCTTCTCCCAGAAACACAGACGCAAACACCAAAACGCAGGCACACACGCACGGTTTTACCAAGACCTGCGCTACCTTACCTTTTATTCTATGCTTTTGGAAATGTACCCGTCGTTGTATGTGCACCTGAAATTCAAAATGCAAATTGTGCTTTCAGCGTCCTACAAAGCTCGGTCTATTGTTTCTTGTTTTTTATCATTGCTTCTGCTTTGGTTCAAAAACGTGAGCAAGAAGATTCATGAAAAATGTACCAAAGAAAAGTGCATGAAATAAGCAAAAGAAAGTGAAAATAAAGCAGAAGGGACGGAGGATGCGGGATCAGTTGCTGCTGCGCGAGACTGGAGGATTGTTTGAACATGCAGACCTATTGTGTTGCGTTCTGCAGCGGCAGCCCCCTTCAAAAAACGTGCTCTCTTCGGGTTCCAAACGCAAAATCAGAGCTGAGAGCTCGAGCCCTCTTAGAAGCAAGATAGGTTTCTATGTTTCTTTATAGCAGAAGGTTTCAAAATTCTTTATCTTACCGTCTATAGTTTTTAGTGATTCTAGCTTGTTTTACATGCTACGTCTTGATCTGTATTTCTTAGGATTTTATATCTACTCTTGGGAGGACGAAAGGTGAAGAAAAAAAAAGAAGTTTGGAAGGTTCCTAATATTAGTGAGGTACGACAAGGGCGAAAGTATCTCTATAACCAGAAAATAAAATATAGATATTTTGACTGCGTTGTTGAAAGTCTTAGTGGATTTCTGGCTTTTGCCTCTATATTTGCCAATACAACAAATATTATTGAATATTTTTATCTCGTATAAATATTTTTCTAGTGCATTGTTTCTAAAATAGGATCTGTGTTTTTTTTTTATAGTACAATGGTAAGGATGGCGGACTGAAGTAAGCCACCGACTCCGTATAGTAGTAGAAGAGAATCCAGAATACAATCCTTACCGGAATTCAGACGTGATATATCCTTAGTCACGCCAATTTGAACACATTTTTTTGCTACCTTTCTTGAGCATCAGGGCGCTCTTTCAAAATTCATCTTTCTACCTGAACTCACTTCGCCGAGTGTTTTCTTTTTGTTTTATTTGTTCTAAAACAAAAATATTTTGTGCCGAAGATCAGTTTCTTCAAGTCTAAAATTTTCTTCAAGACATAAGATGAGTTGCTTTTCGTAACAACGTAAAATATAACGTACCTGATTGTCAGACTTAATTGAAGGTATTTTTAAGTAGGGTATTGTTTAGTTACAGCTTGTTAAGTAATTCGCTGTACTCTATACATTAAAATGTTTTAGCAAATGTTTGCAATAAAGTATGTGTCTTTCTTATCCTTCCAAATCAAGGGTGTTTTAACAATGCTCGCACTGTAGAATTTTCCGAATGCAAAGAGTCGTTGTGGTTTGCCTCGGATGATACTTCATTCCTCACAACGCCAGTAAGATTTAATATAACTTTTTTGGATAATATTGCAGCTCACATAAAGGAAATTGTGTTTTGTTCATATTTACAAAGCGGAAAGTTAGTCAGCCCCAAGGGGCGTCTGGTTGTATCTGCTGTAGGAGACACATTTAGACAGTGCATAATGATTTCTAGCCTGGTGTCTTTAATGTGCACCACGCAGTAGTGACACACGATCGCACGCCGGTGCGATGCTCATCCAGATTGAAATGGGCAGGGGTGGGGATTGAACCCAGGATTTCTGGGTTCTGCATGACGAGCTTTTGCTCCACGTGCTCTGAGTGTCAGCACGTTAACACGCTCCACCACGGTTCAGCTGCAGTGTTTTTCCTCGATCGCCGGCTACATTGATGTCTTGGGAATGGCGTCGAGATGTCCACAGGAATGACTCTGTAGTCTTGTCCAAACTGAACCAAACTGAACAGAGTCGCATCTTTGTTGGAATGATTATACATTCTAGTCTATTTCTTCTTTTTCGTAATTAGTTCCCTTTTTGTTTGCAATTGAAGTGGCCGATACTAATCTAGTCTTGTCTCTGTTTTCCTGAACAACTTTCGATATTACTACGCGAAGCTCGCGACAAAGACCAAAATGGAGATTGCCATCGCCAAATAGGCGAATTGCATCGCTTCAGATACAAAGATACTGCACAACTCTGAACCACAAAAGGCACTACTGCAGACGCGAGCGGCGCCGCTCATTTTAACCTAATTAGACGATGAGGGAAAGAGCGCGAGCCATTAAAAATACATCTCGCGCGCATACATCACGTCCTAACCGCGCACGTGGTCATATTGAATTTCCGAGATTCGTAACAGCCTGGCAGCCGGACGAAACACAGGCCATGGAGCGACAGACAGATATTTCTTGTTCCCAGATGGAATCGATGTTCTGTAGGTTTCGTTTTCTAGGAGCATTTCTAAAATTGCCTCCGGTGATACTACCGCTTTCGTCAGAGTTTCCACTCTGCCCCTTACTCTCCTCGGTTTTTTATATTTCTTTTCTTGCTTATATGGTAGCGCTTCTGCGGCTTTTTTTTTTTATTGTTTTTTCTTTCGTTTTTACGAATGTAGCGCGTAAGCCGCTTGAGAAGAAGGGCAGATATATTCCCGAATATAATTCACGTAGACAGACATAAATACATCAAATAGAGTGAGAAACAAAAATACGTCACCTTGGCGTAGATGTATTTCGAGCGCATATTTTGCACCTTGCTGAGATATCGCATGCGCCAGGTTGCTTCAGTCGCTCTCGGCAGTGCCAAAATTCTGGAGAAACAACTCAGTGCTATGTGAAAGGACCTAAACCTGGAAAGGTGGTACACGGTAAGATATGTATCAAGCACGAGGCTTAAAATATCCAAAACACTACATAAAAAACACATTTTAGACAACACGAATTGAAAAAGAAAATACCGTACCTGTATAAACCTAGAAATCTTGTCCAAGTGTTTCAAACTCGAGCTATCAAACGTGTCCTTTACTGTTCCACGTCGACTGGCGACCGCACCTCCCACCCCCTCTTTCCATTTCTTATACAAGATGTTGTATATTGCGTTTATATTGCAAGCTGAGATATTGAGCGGTCTTACAATACTATCGCTGTGTTTGTATAGTTCCACATTTCTTTTCTTACTTTTATTTAGGTGCTCTTAGCCGCTTCAAACCATCAGTTGCGGGCTCGAGAAAACTTTGCTAGGACTATATCTGAGGACCTGCAGTTTCTCAGATCTATATTTTAGGTTTTTTGTCAGCGTACAAAAAAAGTTACCAAAATTAAACTAATTTCGCAAAAACACGCCGGTAAAAAAAAAAAAAAGAGCCAGAGTCAGAAGTTGGGCGCATCATAAAAAAATGCAATGCCCAGCAAAAAAAAAAAAAGTCACATCGTTTTTGTTTTTGCTCTTGTTACGTGCTTTTATGTATAAAGAGGTAATCATATATTTTTTTCTTTCTCGAGACTGCACAGATATATTTCCAGATTTTTTTATAAATAAAGAGGCATGTTTGAAGTTAAAGCAAGTAGGCAGGCGAGCTGGTTAAGAATGTTAAGGATCGGATCGGATGAGCTGGTTAAGAATGCTAAGGATCGGAGTTTCGTGTCTGTGTGTCATTTTTAGTCCCCTCGCTCCAGGGTTACCATGTCTATGAGACATGTGTTCGTCTTTTAGCTGCAAGTGCTCACTGTTAGTGAAAAAAAGAAATACCACTATAGTCACTGACAAAATGAGAACTGCAGGGCGTGTCATTGGAACGCCCGGGCCCCGGCACGCGCTCCGCGCCTTCCGCCGTGATTTTGCTGCACGCGCGCCCTGGAGGTGCACGAGACGTCGATGCGTTGACGAGGATAGGACTCTTGCGCAGGAGGTGGGGAGAACTAAAGCTCCTCAGTTGCCGTTCTCACCTTGTGATTAACTATAGCTTTGCATAAACTAACCCGTTAACATAAGCGAATGATCGACTTATTCAATATAATTGCCGTCTATTTATGTAACGGATTAATCGGTAATAAGATGACTTTTTTACAGGGTCACGTGGTATCATATCATTATTGCTATTTAACTCAACAACAACAAACATTAACCGGTGTTGAGACTAGTTTATTTATAACAAAAACAAATCGACCTGAATTCACTTTTTTTATTTGCACACTATATATTTTTGTTAATATCCGTTGTGTGCTGTTTTCCAAGTTGCTGCCGCATTTACAGCAAGCGGGACGAGGGGCATCGGTAAAACACTACGTTGTTCTATTTTAAGTTGTTGATTGGCTCATATTTGGTTCAAACATATGTTTTTAGATAAGGACAACACATTTATAAATTACTTTTGTATTACTTAAAATTACCCAATTACTAAAACTAATTTTAAATCTCTCGAGTATTACTTAGTAACTTTTTTATTGCACGTCCGTAACAAAAAAAATGTTGAAATATTTTTATTTTTTGTCTATTTCTGGTTTTAGTCAATGAACTTTCAGTGCATGCCAAACAAATAAACAAATAAAATAAAATATCGAATTATAATGACGTACTGTTCGCGCATCGCTATATTTCTGCGGTTCCATGCAACTGTGTTCCTCACATGTAATATGTTATGTTCGTGTCTCTGCAAAGCATTAACAACACTATCAGCCTCTACGATACACCAACAAAGAATTATTGTTTTGAATAAATTCACCAATGAATAGGTTAAAAGCTATTGATAGGAGCACAGCACCAGATATCCCCCGATAATATCAAGCCTGCGTATTCTTCATCAGCGCAATCCTATTCGCGGCGAGAAGTTTGGGTATTGCCGCCTGGTGTAATTTTTTACAACGGAACACTGGATAGTGAGGATAATTTAACTTAATCTTATGGTGCAAGCACGTGCAATGCCAAGCTTATATGCACTATGAAAATTAAAACATAACCACGTGGGTAGTACTTGCACCACCCATAGTGAGAAAAACAGAAGCGCCCCTAGCGAGCTTATCGCCGCGAGTAGTGTACTAACAGCTTAATAAACGCAGTTTGTTAAAGGGGCTGGGCAACGATATTGTGTAGGAACGTTTCTCACTTTACACCAGCTTACTGGCACTTGTGGGGCCCAAGAATACTCGAACGCAACGCCACTGACCAAGAAGCGTCTTCGTCGCGGTGGAATTCCGCGGATAAAAGCGGACCTTTTCTTTCAGTCTCTCCTTCACAAAACTAGATGACGGAGCTGTGGGGACAATGCCAACAATGCGATCCAGGAGTGCGTCATCAAGCTTTGCGATCCCCTCTGTGACGATATTTAAATTCTGCTCACAGTGGACACAAAGACTGCGTAGGCATTCGATTTTGGATCGTGACAGTCAATGCCTCGACACGCATTCGGGTACTGGCTCGTGCCCAATCGCTGGGATGACGGGAATAGCCGAACCTGAACAGTGCGTGGAACTCAGCGCGCGCCCAGTGCTCTGCCAACCCCAACGCGTGGCTATGCTCAAAATATTGGCGGCATATAATCGGCTCCAGATCACGTGGCCGCCTCTTACTGGCTGCGAGATAAAGGAGAACCGGTGTTCGTTTTTCTGGAATTTTTTTCTGCGTCTGCAATTCCGTAAAGAAAGCAAAAGCGCGTTGTTTTTATTGTTTTTACCTCATAAATGTCAACAAATAATTTTTAAGCTGTGTTTATTGAAAGTAAACAAGTTGTCGTATCGCCTGTTTAGTGCAGGAGTTGGCACTTCTAATAGACCCATCTTTGGAAAGCGCCTGCGATGGAGTACAGTGCGACATTGCAGCACTCTCTCCTTCCCTTTCCTGGGAGTAGAGTGCTACATTGTAATTCATTCTATGCTTCAGTATAACGACACGAACGAAAAGAATGAGAGACTAAATCTTTTTTTTTTTATGTGACAAAGATTGATTTTGCAGAAGTGTGTGCAGAAAGAACTCGGAAGACTCACCACAGAGACGAGCGTATCGGGCCTAACATTATTGGCAATGTATCGTGAAAAACTCGCCAAAGTCGTACAGTCTTTACTAGTGCAGAAACAAAAGAAATACCCAACCAAAAATATAAAATGCACTAAACGCTTCCCCATTGTCTTGTCACGCTTCTCACTCACAGTATTACACATAGTTTTTAAAGGAACCCTCGTAGAACGTTAAAGAAACAAAACAAACAAAAAATATCAAGAACGTCGCGCATCATGGCACTGACTTAGTCGCAGCAAGCGCTACAGAAAAAAAAAAAAGAAACCTAAACACAGCGCGCGCGCTTAGCTGCTCAATCTTTATAACACACGTACATAGTCGAGAAGAACTGCTCGAAACCAAACAAAAAGAAACAAGATTGGTGACAGTGACGACACCCGGAAACTTTTTGTTGTTTTGTTCGGAAGCTTGATGGCACGCTATATATATCCATCTAATAAACCTCAACCACTTGAAGCCTGATAGCGATCTATTAAGGCCAAGAAACAAAAGATTCTTTCTTTGAAACTCGCAGTGAAGCGAAGCCAAAGAGGGAAAAAGGAGGAGGGGTGGCTTTGATATACGATCTTCGTCAGGGTCGCTCGCGCAGTTATCGCGCACTCATTACTCACTTTCACAGTTCCCCCAACAAACGGGGACACTGGGAAAACGCAGAAGAGTACTTTTGGGTATATAGTTGTGGTGAATTGTATTCATTTTCCTCACTTTTCCCTGGTTTTAACTCTTTGGCTCCTTTTTCTACGTGTCCGCTTTCTTTATGCCACGGTCTCGATGACAGTGCCCTCGTTCACCATGCCATGAACCGCGGCAAACGCTACATGCCATCCGAGCCGATCCAGCGCTGTGAATAAATCACGTGACTAAGCACTCCGCTGTGTAGGAATACTCCTCACCCCTAAGGTCACGTGAAACTTACAAGAAACTGCATTGACTTTGGCGGCTCGTGGCCTCCTCAGCGGTCCATCGTAAAGTTAAACAAAATATATAAACATCGCTATTGTTTTTCTTCTCTTGTTTGCACTAAATATTTGTTGCAGCGCGTAACGCTCGGGAAGTTTTCCTTGCCCACGCGTTAGTGTAATCAAGCACCGCATATTATTTGCGTAAAGCGAGCGTTCGCGAACACCTTGAAGAACGTGGCTTTTTTTTTCTTGTTCTCAGTCTGCTTTGGAGGAGGGATTTTATTTTTGTATACGTGACTTTTCTTCCTCATCCAAACAAGCAAGTTGCATTCATCTCCGAGAAACAGGAAAACAAACAAAGAGTGAAATTGAGTGCATATACAATAAAGGCTAGGCTGGAATGAATGTGTACCTCTTTCGCTGTATGTAATTACCTACGAGAAGCGAAAGAATTCTTATAAAAGCGTGTTCCACCGAAGCTATTAATCTTCCAGGCATGTCAACGGAAAGAAAATTATGAACATAGAAGGAAAAAAGAAAACACGTGATGGGAGGCAAGAAAGAAATAAAGAGAGACTACACGCGTCATATTAAATTTACCCCCAAGTGCTTTGCGCGGAAGAAACTAGAGCCGACTTTCTTGTTACGAGCCGTCGCTTTCGAAAAGTTGTTCGGTACATAGTAACATACGCTTTACACCCAAAACTTTTTATAGCCTCAGGGCAAGCAGCTGCTCCCCTAGAAAACAGAAATATGCCAATAGATTATGAAGGAAAGGCGTGCTTCGGGGCGCGCGAGCCACTGGCCACGACGGCATACTAAGATTTGAACGGTTGCGAAAGAGTTAAGCCCGAAAACCCTTGGTGAGAAAAGTACGGTTGTGGGTTTTGCAAGATCTGGGCAATATTGTATTACCTAGGGTGGCTCAATGTGTGCGCGCGGGGATTATGTAGGCTTTGTGCTCTGGTCCCGCTTAAATTCTCGTGGTTGGGGTCTCGGATTAGAGCCAGGCGTGATGGTTTACCTAACCAGTTCTGCGCATCAGATGTAGAGCTGGGCTTAGGTTACAGAGGTATACTGCGAGCACGTGTGGCTGTTGTTGCGAATCTTGTCTATTTTCTCTGGGGTGTTGCAAAAACGAGCTGGCTCAAACATGATCAGGTATTTAAAGCGGGTTTCTTTTATACACAAACTAACTACATTCTTGGAATACCCACCTTTTACTCTTTCCGGCATGCTATTCGTTCTTTTTATATTTCAAAGAGTTATCAAGAACAAGCCTAACGGCAAAAGGGGGTGATGCCGAGACCAAGGTTAAAAATTTCCCGCGCTCTGCAATGGGGTTGCGTCAAACGTTGCATAACTTGCAAATCCAACAGGCAGCCTAAGAAAACTAAATTTCACGAATGTTTTTTTTTGTATTTTTGTTTTGTTTCACTGGCGTGAGCTTCAACAACCTTCATTCGCATCGTCAAACTTCTTGTAACCCGTCGGCACCAAGCTGTGATGTCCACCCTACTGATCCATATAACAACAGCTGACGTCACGATTCCGGTGTTGCGAGTAGAGTCTCATCCTCCCAGACCAAACAGAAACCTTCAAAACATGCGCGAAAAAAAACAAAAAACATTGTGACTTGCAATATGAGTCACTATCCTACTTCAGCCGACGCTGAAATTTGAGGGGACCAATTTGAGAGCGTCAAATGCACGACATCATTGTGTTTGTAACGTTTCCGTACGTGTTCTTTTATCGCTAAACCAATCATAAACACACAAAAAAAAGCTTAGTGACTCGCGCTTTTCTTGACGCCGCTCGATTGCTCCTATTAGCTCGTAGCGTCGGATGCGTTTGGACTTCAGCTGATGCGAAGTATAGTATATACATATATAACAGTTTTGCCTATTAATGTGTTGAGCCAGTTATGAGGCAAAGCAGTGATACCAATTTCACCGGGGCTCACCTTTAAGGACAGTGCGAAGCAATGAAGCTGAACAATAGTAACTAAGAGGCTAAAAACCGCGGCGCGAGGCGAGATCCAACTGCCTCATTGTCTCGCCACAGCTAATGAGATTGTGGATGAAAAAATAAGACAATAATACGATAAGACAATAAAACAATAAGAATAATGAAGGGCAAAGCACGAAGCGCGAACACAATAAGCGACTTTGTGGGCTTCTTAAGCAGTCATTAACAATAGCGTGGAACGGCCCCAGATGATAATGAGTGCCGATACGAGTCCAGGAATTCTTACTTCAAAACTCAGTAATCTTTGCTCCATTTAAAATACCACTCGATAAACGAAATAATGACAAAACACAAAAATACAAACTTATTTTTTTTTTTTTTACGGTAGCATGGTGTGTTAGTTTAAGAAGACAATTACACCGAGCACGCGGAATATAAGAATATCATCCGTGTTTTCGCGTTCCCAGCCTTGTCACTTCTGCACGAGCGGAAACTATGGCGCACCCCTGAGCTTCGCACGTGCTTAATTGTTACTAAAAGTGATTGATCTAGGGGGTCTATGATGACGCTCATCAAGTTTCTGATTGGAACCACATGTTTATTTTTACTTTATAAAAGTTAGCTAGTAATATATATCTAATGATGTGGAGAATGACATATATATGTTTTAAACAATCAGTAACGCCCACCGAGGCTGGCAGTTTGTTCCCGAAAAAAGTTTTTTTTTCTTCGAACGCGTAGAACGTTTTTGGAGTCTTCACTGAAACACACGGTATTCAAAGATTGAGAACTAAAGAAAATAGTTA
>JAZHYW010046132.1:0-12456 GCA_037355805.1 Ixodes ricinus | reverse complement strand
AATGGCGAATTCGCGTGGTCATTTCCCGGCAAAATATTTTACCTTATCTCCGGCAAGGGCGTTCGCGTGGTCAAAGGCTGGCGAGTGCGCGTCGTTCGGGTGGGCGCTTCTCCGGCGTGTGCTGGCAATTTAACGGCACAATTTTCGCCCGAGCTCAAGAGGGCGGGCAGCTTGTCTGCCAGACTGTATCCGGTATCGTCATATCCGAATCGGGAAAGGGAACCAAACGAAACAATGGTCGCCGATAGCGGGTTCGAGTAAGCACGAAGCCATTGAGACAGACACCCTCTGTGGTCCGAGAAGAGATGGCAAAAACGGCGGAATAGACAATAAAATATTTAAAGCAAGCTTGCTGCAAGATCAGTTTCCCTATGGGACACGGCGTGTAATTACACCTGGCTTAAAAAATGTATTGATAATGCTGCGCTCGACACCTGAACGCGCATTACGCCTATTTCAAAGGGCTGGGCCACGCTGGTGTGGGCTGGGCCGAATCAAATCGTTGAGAGATTCCAGGAAAAAAGGAATAACAAGAAAGCTGGAATATAAAATGGCGAGCGCTGGTCAGCCTTCTGGTATTCTTGTAAGATGGCAACAGTTCGCGAGAATCCAAACAAAATATACAGTAATTTGTTTACCCGCATCTCAGAGTCCGAACATATGTTGCTGATGCCTACAGCGTGCCTATGTATCATAAAATAATCGAGGAAAAGTTAAAAGTTCACGCGACGACCAGGCAAGCAAAACGCCAGTTGCAGGGCGCTTTATGTTCGGGTGGAGAGGGTCACGTGGTGCGCCGCTGGCGCGGTTTTCATTGCCTGTGCCACCGGCGTGTGCTCGCCGGCGATTGACCACTCAGATTCGCCATCAAATAGGGCCGCAGATGCATTCAAACAGAAGGGCATTAGCAAGCCACTCCTCGTGCTGCGCTCCGCTCACAACTCATTCTGGGCATAAATTGATCTTCGACGAAACTCTGCAGCGTGCGCCCTCGGCACCAGTGTACACGCGACTTGGAACACATGGCCGAAAACCGACTGAAACACGAGACGCTAGAACGGTGCCACAATGACAAAGAGTGCAACGATAACAACGACGGGAGCAGACCGGGGGGAGGGGGGGGGTATTACGTACATCAGCTGGAAAGAATGCGACAACATAGTGCGGTATGCATTCGAGCAAGCGAAAACATTCATTCGGGGTTTTCTCCCCGCTGCTGGTGCCGTCGCTTCAGTCGTTTCGCTCGTCGTCGTCGTCGCGGCCGCCGTCCTCCAGAAAGCGAATATTGACATCATTAGCGGCGAAGGTCCATGAATAAAACAGCTCGCCCGAGATCACTGGCTTCTAATGGATTATTTATCCCGACAATCGACTGGCTTCCTCTTTTTCCTCTCACTTTTCCCACTTTGCTTCTTTGTTTTTGTTTTCTTGGTTGTGTGGTGTCGTTCCTTATTCCGCCGAGTTCGCGGCGAGGGAGGCCAAGTGTTGTGTACGTGGTGCAAAGAAGTATGGGAAGCGAGTCCCTCGGCGCTCCACGCTCGGAACCATCGGAAGCGTTCAAACGAGAGTAACGGGGAAGCGCCCGTAGAGCGCGGCGGCCTTCGCAAAATGACTCCCCTGATGACCATCTTGATTCATGTGGCTCGCGTGGCTCTGCTATCAATAAAAGAACAGAGAATATTGAGCGAACCAGAAGATACACTAACACAAAGAAAGAAAGAGAGAAAGTGACAGAGATAAAGTGCACGCAGTTGAAGTCTGCATCCGTATGCTTAAAGTTGCCGGTTCTGCGTAGAATACACTTTTTTTATTTTTTGTTTCTCGCCGACTGCATTTGCTTCCATTGGCGTCTGGTAAAGCTCATGCACCAAAAACAACAGGAAAAATATGTTCGAGCAATATTTACGGCGTTAGACGAAATTTAGGCGGAGGTCACGGCCCGTTCTAAGCCCCGCCCAGAGATCGGTGGCCCCGCCCATTACTAGTGGATTAGCTTGGCTGCTCGGCCCCCATTGCGACACCCGGTGCGTCGAATCGTGCGTCTGACACCGGCTGCTAGTCGTGCGGGCAAACTCCTGTCAGCCTCCGGCATCGTCTGTTATTCCTCCACCGTCTATCGTCGTCTGCAACGCCCTTAAGACGCGGCCATCAAAGCTGAGCGTCGGCGTCCGCCATCGTCTGCGTCCGTCTGACATTCTGCCCCCGTCTAAAACGGTCTGCTACGCTCGCAAGACGCGACCATGAAAACGGCGTTACAACGTTTCATTATGCTCAAGCCACGGTCCAATACAAGCGTCTGTCTATGTCTGTCGATGTGAGGTAACAGGTGACTATGAGTATTAAAAAGATCAGAAAAAAATGTCCAAGTCTCTCAACTCACCTGTTTTTTGTTTTGTTTTTGTTTTCGCGGGGCATTTGCGAGCAACTGCTGGGTGAGCGTTATGATGATGCACAATAATAACGCGACCTAAACATATTTGCTTTGGCAGGCCAGGTGCCCTGCAAAACGTGCGAGCTACTGGCCTTTCAGAAGCGAAAGGAAGGAAACATGCTTAAAAGAACTTGATGCGAGGTGAATGTCCAATTGCCTCCAGCCAAATGGCTCTCAAATTCTTACCTCTGTAGGTATCGTCTCTGTATTGAAACTATGGTCACAATGACGACGTTCGAACCATTCGCAAAGCAGCAAGGCCGCTTTCACGGAAACCAACATCGTTCATTTAGCATCAACACGCGAAACGAACAAATCAAGTCAGATCAAGCAAAATTGTTGACATAGGACGCGAGGCTTAGGCCAGTCCAGCTACGAAAACAACCTCCACAATCGCGAAGCGCTTCGAAGGCGCGTACTAGGCAACAACATTTAGCTGCCAACTTGCAAACTACGTCTGCTGAGGTGATCTTCCTCTTAACACCTCGGTAGGCGCAAAACGACTCGCACTCATAAAAATAGACGAGCTCAACAAGTTATGCTCGTTGACTACGCCGCAAACGCCGGCAGCCATGTTTGTTATTGTTTCAAACCATGGAGGTAGGTAGAAGAGGAGGTGACGACATACGGGCTCACGCCAGCTAAACGAGAACATTCCAAGTGAAGCCGGAAGTAGAGGTTGCAGTCGCTGCGAACGCCCTCAGGGATGACCAAAACAGCTGGTTCTGGTCATTGTTGGGGGCGTGTCCTCCAAACCGGAAGTCTTCCCCGGCTTCACCTCTGGTGACGTCACGTCGCTTCCAGAAGCTTCCGACCTCCATGTTCCAAACCAAAGCGGAAAATCAATATCGGGTTGTATAGAAAAAAATTATGATCCTATCTAGGTTATTTGTTGCTCAAACATAAAAAAATATTGTCAATTAAAATACTTTTACGGCACGGAAAAACAATTTTACAACGAACATTTTGCACGTCAATCATTTCTCCAGCCAATGCGAGATAAAGCACGGCGTAAGCGCGGGGCAGAGCTTAGCGCGTCAGGACTTCTGCCTTCTCCACCTGAATTGCATCTGGCAAAGGAAAAATTGCTAAAAATATTGTTTTCTCTGTGAAAAATAAAGAAAAAATACTTATTTCATTTATGCTCTTTAAGAATGTTTCCTTTTTAATTTCAGTGTCCCTTTAAGGTGTCCCCGCGTTACTTAAGGTGTCAACGACTGAAGTCGCATCTCGGTGCACATCTTTCTCGGCCCCTATCAAGAAGTTCATGCTGTCATACTCTAGTTGTCACGTGCCAAAATGCTTTGTTGGTCGGCGTTAAAGAATGCGAGGAGGTCCTGCATGGTAGATGAGTGCGCACATTTTTTTTTGCTCTTTCTTCTTTACCGTTTTTACGACTTCCTATTCGAGCCGCCTGGTTTGTGAACATGAGAGCGACCTTAAACACACAAGTCATTAAATCTCCCTCCTCCATAATGCAACGACACAGACACACAACACATAGCCAACACATAGCCACCAAGGCAACTGTAGCGCAGCAATAGAGGGTATTTCATACTTCTTTCGTGACAACATTCACAACAATGTTTTAAATAATTAAAACAGCTCCTTCACAATCATTAAAAACATCGTTCATGACGTTACACTTTCACTTACCCCAACAAAAACATTACAAATGTGTATACGTTTTAAAATAGTATTTGCTGCCTAGGCCGTTCCATAGCATGCCTGAGGTTATCCTGGTGATATCCCACAGCGCCTGGTGATAGTTACGAAATCGCAGAGGGGAAGAAAATTGGCTTAGAAAGGCGAAGGGAGGAATTATACTTTTGGTCTTTAATTTCTAGTCTAGGTGGCGCAAGCCACCGCCCGTTATAAAGGGTACAGCCATTAGCATCCATCCAGCGAGATGAAGACATTATCTAAATAAAATATAGCATTACCGTGATCGGCCTTGAAAGAATCACTAGAAGTGAAAATGTAGTCCTGAACGTTTTTTCGTTTGATTCCATTAATTGAACTTAGTTGTCGACCAGAACATTAAAGGGATACTACAGCGAAATTTCGGCACTTATTCCTTGGTCTATACATGTTCAAGGTGTATCACATCGGACACACCAATCACTCTCTGAAAGAGGTACGCAAAAGAAATTTTAAAACGAATTAAATGATTAGCAAAGGGCACCTGACGTCATCCCCCGAGCTCTCCGGCCACCACGAGAGAATAGGGAAAGGAGGAAGTCCCCTCTCACCGGACTCTCTTTTGTGTGTCCCAGACGTGGCTATTGTCCCTCTACAAAATTATAGAACATTAACCCGTCACTCATAATTCGTACAAAAGCAGCCTTCGGGTTAAATGCGGTGGTCCAATCGCTGGCGTGCTTCGGCCGCTTTGGTGATTGGAACGGCTAGGACATCCTGTCGACGTCAGCCTCGCCGCAGCTTTGCTCGTCCCGAAACAATCTACGTCACAATTGCGCCGGATGTCACGTGGTCTACGCTGGCTGCTCTCCAAGCGCTTGCCAGAGTAGGCCGTTTATAACGAAAAATACAGCCATCAGGATAAAAATAAAAACGTGCGAATATTATTTGCGGAATTGTGGATCATATTCAGCCTATTTCTGCATATGACGGGTATATTTCAAATTTCGCACAAGTATTCCTTTAAAATATGATAGCCTTGGAGCTAGTGCACGGTCAGAGGAAGCTTCAGTGGTAAACATTCTTCACAATCCACATAGGACTTGAAGTTCTCAACTGAGAAAATTTCAGCAGTTACCCAATCAGTTACACTCAACTGATCATGATGCCACAAGTACTAATTTTACCGATTTTACGAAGAAACAATTTTTCGTTAATCCTAGCGCTAAAGCAGGTCAAAGCTTGGCGGTGCCAGACATCACTATACGCTGAATATTCCTAAACAAACCCTGGAATTAAGTGACGGGAACATTTTGTTACAAAACAACAGAAATTGACGATCCCCCGTTCATGACAATAAAGCGTGAGAACGGAAATTGAAGAACATAGGGCCTCTCGAGGGTGCATATAAATCTAATCTGAATGAGGTGCGTCAGAAATAACAAAGAACAGGTGGGCGACCTGATTAACTTTCAACCTCTTGTCAACCCGAGACGTGTTGTATGTAGGTGTGTTGTTTACTTTTTTGCTGCTAAATCTCGGGATTTCAAGATATGGTGTGTGTTATAACTATTTTCTTTAGTTCTCAATCTTTGAATACCGTGTGTTTCAGTGAAGACTCCAAAAACGTTCTACGCGTTCAGAAAAAAAAACTTTTTTTTCGGGAACAAACTGCCAGCTTCGGTGGGTATTACTGATTGTTTAAAAATATATATATGTCATTCTCCACATCATTAGATATATATTACTAGCTAACTTTTATAAAGTAAAAATAAACATGTGGTTCTAATCAGAAACTTGATGAGCGCCATCATAGACCCCCTAGATCAATCACGTTTAGTAACAATTAGCACGTGCGAAGCTCAGGGGTGCGCCATAGTTTCCGCTCGTGCAGAAGTGACAAGGCTGGGAACGCGAAAACACTGATGATATTCTTATATTCCGCGTGATCGGTGTAATTGTCTCTTAAACTAACACACCATGCTACCGTAAAAAAAAATGTTTGTATTTTTGTGTTTTGTTATTATTTCGTTTACCGAGTGGTATTTTAAATGGAGCAAAGATTACTGAGTTTTGAAGTAAGAATTCCTGGACTCGTATCGGCACTCATTATCATCTGGGGCCGTTCCACGCTATTGTTAATGACTGCTTAAGAAGCCCAGAAAGTCGCTTATTGTGTTCGCGCTTCATGCTTCGCCCTTCATTATTCTTATTGTTTTATTGTCTTATCGTATTATTGTCTTATTTTTTCATCCACAATCTCATTAGCTGTGACGAGACAATGAGGCAGTTGGACCTCGCCTCGCGCCGCGGTTTTTAGCCTCTTAGTTACTATTCTTCAGCTTCATTCCTTCGCACTGTCCTTAAAGGTGAGCCCCGATGAAATTGTTATCACTGCTTTGCCTATTAACTGGCTCAACACATTAATAGGCAAAACTGTTATATATGTATATACTATACTTCGCATCAGCTGAAGTCCAAACGCATCCGACGCTACGAGCTAATAGGAGCAATCGAGCGGCGTCAAGAAAAGCGCGAGTCACTAAGCTTTTTTTGTGTGTTTATGATTGGTTTAGCGATGAAAGAACACGTACGGAAACGTTACAAACACAATGATGTCGTGCATTTGACGCTCTCGAATTGGTCCCCTCAAATTTCAGCGTCGGCTGAAGTAGGATAGTGACTCATATTGCAAGTCACAATGTTTTTTGTTTTATTTCGCGCATGTTTTGAAGGTTTCTGTTTGGTCTGGGAGGATGGAGACTCTACTCGCAACACCGGAATCGTGACGTCAGCTGTTGTTATATGGATCAGTAGGGTGGACATCACAGCTTGGTGCCGACGGGTTACAAGAAGTTTGACGATGCGAATGAAGGTTGTTGAAGCTCACGCCAGTGAAACAAAACAAAAATACAAAAAAAAACATTCGTGAAATTTAGTTTTCTTAGGCTGCCTGTTGGATTTGCAAGTTATGCAACGTTTGACGCAACCCCATTGCAGAGCGCGGGAAATTTGTAACCTTGGTCTCGGCATCACCCCCTTTTGCCGTTAGGCTTGTTCTTGATAACTCTTTGAAATATAAAAAGAACGAATAGCATGCCGGAAAGAGTAAACAGGTGGGTATTCCAAGAATGTAGTTAGTTTGTGTATAAAAGAAACCCGCTTTAAATACCTGATCATGTTTGAGCCAGCTCGTTTTTGCAACACCCCAGAGAAAATAGACAAGATTCGCAACAACAGCCACACGTGCTCGCAGTATACCTCTGTAACCTAAGCCCAGCTCTACATCTGATGCGCAGAACTGGTTAGGTAAACCATCACGCCTGGCTCTAATCCGAGACCCCAACCACGAGAATTTAAGCGGGACCAGAGCACAAAGCCTACATAATCCCCGCGCGCACACATTGAGCCACCCTAGGTAATACAATATTGCCCAGATCTTGCAAAACCCACAACCGTACTTTTCTCACCAAGGGTTTTCGGGCTTAACTCTTTCGCAACCGTTCAAATCTTAGTATGCCATCGTGGCCAGTGGCTCGCGCGCCCCGAAGCACGCCTTTCCTTCATAATCTATTGGCATATTTCTGTTTTCTAGGGGAGCAGCTGCTTGCCCTGAGGCTATAAAAAGTTTTGGGTGTAAAGCGTATGTTACTATGTACCGAACAACTTTTCGAAAGCGACGGCTCGTAACAAGAAAGTCGGCTCTAGTTTCTTCCGCGCAAAGCACTTGGGGGTAAATTTAATATGACGCGTGTAGTCTCTTTTTCTCCTTTCTTGCCTCCCATCACGTGTTTTCTTTTTTTCCTTCTATGTCCATAATTTTCTTTCCGTTGACATGCCTGGAAGATTAATAGCTTCGGTGGAACACGCTTTTATAAGAATTCTTTCGCTTCTCGTAGGTAATTACATACAGCGAAAGAGGTACACATTCATTCCAGCCTAGCTTTTATTGTATATGCACCCAATTTCACTCTTTGCTTGTTTTCCTGTTTCTCTGAGATGAATGCAACTTGCTTATTTGGATGAGGAAGAAAAATCATGTATACAAAAATAAAATCCCTCCTCCAAAGAAGACTGAGAACAAGAAAAGAAAAAGAGCCACGTTCTTCAAGGTGTTCGCGAACGCTCGCTTTACGCAAATAATATGCGGTGCTTGATTACACTAACACGCGGGCAAAGAAAACTGCCCGAGCGTTACGCGCTGCAACAAATATTTAGTGCAAACAAGAGAAGAAAAAGAATAGCGATGTTTATATATTTTGTTTAACTTTACGATGGACCGCTGAGGAGGCCACGAGCCGCCAAAGTCAATCCAGTTTCTTGTAAGTTTCACGTGACCTTAGGGGTGAGGAGTATTCCTACACAGCGGAGTGCTTAGTCACGTGATTTATTCACAGCGCTGGATTGGCTGGCATGGCATGTAGCGTTTGCCGCGGTTCATGGGATGGTGAACGAGGGCACTCTCATCGAGACCGTGGCATAAAGAAAGCGGACACGTAGAAAAAGGAGCCAAAGAGTTAAAACCAGGGAAAAGTGAGGAAAATGGATACAATTCACCACAACTATATACCCAAAAGTACTCTTCTCCGTTTTCCCAGTGTCCCCGTTTGTTGGGGAACTGTGAAAGTGAGTAATGAGTGCGCGATAACTGCGCGAGCGACCCTGACGAAGATCGTATATCAAAGCCACCCCACCTCCTTTTCCCCTTCGGCTTCGCTTCACTGCGAGTTTCAAAGAAAGAATCTTTTGTTTCTTGGCCTTAATAGATCGCTATCAGGCTTCAAGTGGTTGAGGTTTATTAGATGGATATATATAGCGTGCCATCAAGCTTCTGAACAAAACAACCAAAAAGTTTCCGGGTGTCGATCAATCTTGTTTTTGTTTGGTTCCGAGCAGTTCTTCTCGACTATGTACGTGTGTTATAAAGATTGAGCAGCTAAGCGCGCGCGCTGTGTTTAGGTTTCTATTTTTTTTTCTGTAGCGCTTGCTGCGATTAAGTCAGTGCCATGATGCGCGACGTTCTTGATATTTTTGTTTGTTTTGTTTCTTTAACGTTCTACGAGGGTTCCTTTAAAAACTATGTGTAATACTGTGAGTGAGAAGCGTGACAAGACAATGGGGAAGCGTTTAGTGCATTTTATATTTTTGGTTGGGTATTTCTTTTGTTTCTGCACTAGTAAAGACTGTACGACTTTGGCGAGTTTTTCACGATACATTGCCAATAATGTTAGGCCCGATACGCTCGTCTCTGTGGTGAGTCTTCCGAGTTCTTTCTGCACACACTTCTGCGAAATCAATCTTTGTCACATAAAAAAAAGATTTAGTCTCTCATTCTTTCCGTTCGTGTCGTTATATTGAAGCATAGAATGAGCTACAATGTAGCACTCTACTCTCCAGGACAGGGCAAGTTGTTAGAAGATGGGCTCTTCAGGCGCTTTAGAAGTGCTCTATTACTACCTGCACTAAACAGGCGATACGACAACTTGTTTACTTTCAACAAACACAGCTTAAAAATTATTTGTTGACATTCATGAGGTAAAAACAATGAAACAACGCGCTTTTGTTTTCTTTACGGAATTGCAGACGCAGAACAGAAATTCCAGAAAAACGAACACCGTTTCTCCTTTATCTCGCAGCCAGTATAGGCGGCCACGTGATCTGGAGCCGATTATACGCCGCCAATATTTTGAGCATAGCCACGCATTGGGTTGGCAGAGCACTGGGCGCGCTCTGAGTTCCACGCATTGTTCAGATTCGGCTATTCCCGTCATCCCAGTGATCGGGCACGAGCCAGTACCCGAATGCGTGTCGAGGCATTGACTGTCACGATCCAAAATCGAATGCCTGCAGTATTTGTGTCCATTGCGAGCAGAATTTAAATATCGTGGCAGGGGGATCGCAAAGCTTGATGACGCACTCCTGGATCGCATTGTTGGCACTGTCTCCACAGCTCCGCCATCTAGTTTTGTGAAGGAGAGACTGAAAGAAAAGGTCCGCTTTTATCCGCGGATTTCCACTGGGACGAAGACGCCTATTCGTCAGTGGCGTTGCGTTCGAGTACTCTTGGGCCCCACAAGTGCCAGTAAGCTGGTGTAGAGTGAGAAACGTTCCTGCACAATATCGTTGCCCACCCCTTTAACAAACTGCGTTTATTAAGCTGTTAGTACACTACCCGCAGGCGATAAGCTCGCTAGGGGCGCTTCTGTTTTTTCTCACTATGGGTGGTGCAAGTACTACCCACATGGTTATGTTTTAATTTTCATAGTGAATATAAGCTTGGCATTGCACGTGCTTGCACCATAAGATTAAGTTCAATTATCCTCACTATGTCTTGTAAAAAATTACACCAGGCGGCAATACCCAAACTTCTCGCCGCGAATAGGATTGCGCTGATGAAGACTACGCAGGCCTGATATTATCGGGGGATATCTGGTGCTGTGCTCCTATCAGTAGCGTTTTAACCTATTCATTGGTGAATCTATTAAAAACAATAATTCTTTGTTGGTGTATCGTAGAGGCTGATAGTGTTGTTAATGCTTTGAAGAGACACGAACATAACATATTACATGTGAGGAACACAGTTGCATGGAACCGCAGAAATATAGCGATGCGCGAACAGTACGTCATTATAATTCGATATTTTATCATATTTGTTTATTTGTTTGGCATGCAGCTGAAAGTTCATTGGCTAACACCGAAATAGACAAAAAAATATTAAACATTCCAATGTTTTTGTTGTTACGGACGTGCAATAAAAAGGCTACTAAGTAATACTCGAAAGATTTAAAATTAGTTTTAGTAATTGGGTAATTTTAAGTAATACAAAAGTCATCTATAATTGTGTTGTCCTTATCTAAAAATATATGTTTGAACCAAATCTGAGCCAATCAACAACTTGAAATAGAACAACGTAGTGCTTTACCGATGCCCCTCGTCCCGCTTGCTGTAAATGCGGCAGCAACTTGGAAAAGAGCACACAACGAATATTAACAAAATATATAGTGTGCCAATAAAAAAAGTGATTTCAGGTCGATTTTGTTTTTGTTATCATTATAAACTAGTCTCAACACCGGTTGATGTTTGTTGTTGTTGAGTTAAATAGCAATAATGATATGATACCCGTGACCCTGTAAAATAAGTCCTCTTATTACCGATTAATCCGTTACATAAATAGACGGCAATTGATATTGAATAAGTCGATCATTCTGCTTATGTTAACTGGTTAGTTTATGCAAAGCTGTAGTTAATCACAAGGTGAGAACGGCAACTGAGGAGCTTTAGTTCTCCCCACCTCCTGCGCAAGAGTCCTATCCTCGTCAACGCATCGACGTCTCGTGCACCTCAAGGGCGCGCGTGCAGCAAAATCACGGCGCAAGGCGCGGAGCGCGTGCCGGGGCCCGGGCGTTCGAATTACACGCCCTGCAGTTCTCATTTTGTTAGTGACTATAGCGGTATATTTTTCTTTTTTTCTCTAACAGTGAGCACTTGCAGCTAAAAGACGAACACATGTCTCGTAGACATGGTAACCCTGGAGCGAGGGGACTAAAAATGACGCACAGACACGAAACTCCGATCCTTAGCATTCTTAACCAGCCCATCCGATCCGATCCATAACATTCTTAACCAGCTCGCCTGCCTACTTGCTTTAACTTTAAGCATGCCTCTTAATTTATAAAAAATCTGGAAATATATCTGTGCAGTCTCGAGAAAGAAAAAAAATATTATGATTACCTCTTTATACATAAAAACACGTAACAAGAGCAAAAACAAAAACGATGTGACTTTTTTTTTGCTGGGCATTGCATTTTTTTATGATGCGCCCGACTTCTGACTCTGACTCTTCTTTTCTTTTTGACCTGGCGTGTTTTCGCGAAATTTGTTTAATTTTGGTCACTTTTTTTTTGTACGCTGACAAAAAAACCTAAAATATAGACCTAGAGAAACTGCAGGTCCTCAGATATAGTCCTAGCAAAGTTTTCTCGAGCCCGCAACTGATGGTTTGAAGCGGCTAAGAGCACCTAAATAAAAGTAAGAAAAGAAATGTGGAACTGTACAAACACAGCGATAGTATTGTAAGACCGCTCAATATCTCAGCTTGCAATATAAACGCAATATACAACATCTTGTATAAGAAATGGAAAAGGGGGGGGGGGGCGGTCGCCAGTCGACGTGGAACAGTAAAGGACATTTTGATGACTCGAGTTTGAAACACTTGGACAAGAATTCTAAGTTTATACAGGTACGGTATTTTCTTTTTCAATTCGTCTAAAATGTGTTTTTTTATGTAGTGTTTTGGATATTTTAAGCCTCGTGCTGGATACATATCTTACCGTGTACCACCTTTCCGGGTTTAGGTCCTTTTACATAGCACTGAGTTGTTTCTC
>JAZHYW010046130.1:0-20736 GCA_037355805.1 Ixodes ricinus | reverse complement strand
TGATGCAAAAAATGGTACAAGAGCAAACATGGAGAAATTATACAATCAAAATACAAGCACTGTCTGAAAGCACAAACAGTAAGACCATACTCTTATGGTTTCAAATCTAAAAACACACCGCGAAGTTCAGAGAAAGACATTTCTGCAATGTTAATTTTTTTCCCTCTAGCCAATTTAGTATTTTAGGGAGCGTGTATTTTAACATTTGATACCCATAGTTATTATTACATTTAGAAACTTTCCAGCATTCGACGTGTCGAGTAGTGTACGTAGGTATACGGCACTGTAGGGAGGCTAACTCAGAAAAGAAGCTTGAGTGTCTACTTTGTTCCAACTTAAAAGAGGAAGTGAGCCTATAATTATATAGTTGTTTTATATCAAGTACTTGGAAGCGTTCAAATAGTTGTTGAGTGTGAGAGTGATAGGAAACATTTGAAATAATTCTCAACATTTTTTCTGCAACAAATATAGTTTCTCTAGGTTTGTAAACGTGGTAGTGCCCCAAACAAGGTGGCAATAACTTAGACTGGAATAAAACAATGAGTTGTAAATTAATAATTTAACGCTGGTTGGGAGTACAAACTGATGACGATGTGTTAGTCCAATAACACGTGATAATCTTGAAATAACACTATGTACGTGTGTGTCCCATAACATATTTTCTGAAAAGAGAACTCCTAAAGTCTTAAAAGAACTAAGCATTTCTATTGGGCATGAATTCAAAAAAATGTGTTTGTTTAATTCTATTATTTTATTCTTTGGCCGAAAAAGTACTGCTTTTGTTTTATTAGTATTGATCTTCAAGCAGTTACACTGTGCCCAAGCCTCAAGCTGAGTTAAAGCCATGTTAGCCCTGTCTATCAACTCATTTCCGTTTGTACCTGAAAAAAAGACACTAGTATCATCTGCATAGATGATGAATTTTGTCACGGAGTTGATATTGATAATGTCATTTATGTAAATGTTGAAAAGGAAAGGTCCAAGTATGCTGCCTTGTGGGACTCCGGCGGTAATATGTTTGATTTCAGAACTATAACCAGCTATATTTACGTACTGTTTACGATGTTTCAAGTATGATTCTATTAGTTTTAAAGGAGTTCCTCGAATACCGTGGTATTCTAATTTTTTAAGAAGAATGTTGTGGTCTAAATAATCAAACGCCTTCGTAAAGTCTATAAATACACCTAGCATTAAGTGCCCCCTCTCAAACTCTCGCAAAATGCATTCTTTTTGTTCAAGTAGTGCTTTCTCGGTCGACTTATTTTTTCGGAATCCAAATTGAGAAGAACTCAATAAATCATATTTATCAGAAAAACTTACTAGGCGATAATGCAATAATTTTTCGATGCATTTTGAAAATACCGGTAAAATTGAAATTGGTCGATAATTGCTTATTTTATTTTTATCTCCCTTTTTAAAGAGCACAGTTACTTTAGCTATTTGCATATTTTTGGAGAATATACCGCTAGTTAAGCTCAGATTAAAAATGTAAGTTAAGCAAGGGGCTATAATATCTGAAACATATTTGACCGGTTTAATCTGGACATCGTCTGGGTCACAGCTGGTGCTGTTTTTTAACTGTGAAATAATGGAAACTACTTCAGCTTCATTAACTGGATGAAAAAAAAATAGAACTACTGTTTCGAGATTTTAAATATTTGCAAGCGTCTTCTGTTGAACTCATATTCACCGGGTCTACAAAATAGTCATTGAAGGCATCTGCCAACGAACATTGGGCTAGCCGTGCGCCATTATGAAATATATGGTCAATTTGGCAGTGCGTCTCAGAACGGGCAAGTACCGAGTTTAATATGTTCCATACACGGTCCGTGCGCCCAAAAGTTGCTTTAAAAGAATCAGAGTGGTACCGTGATCTTGCATTTCGTATTTCCTTAGTTAATTGATTACGGTACGACTTGAATATTTTAAGGTTGACTGGGTCTCTTGTTTTGATAAATTTGTCGTATAGGACATTTTTTATATGAATCTTACCTAAGATATCTGGTGTAATCCAAGGCTTACGAATGTTCCGTGATATTTTTAGTTTCTTGTAGGGAAATTTTTGTTGGTAAAGTTTTTGAAAATATTGATAAAAGTATTATACGCCTCATCGACAGTTTCCTTTTCATACACTGCACTCCAATCCGTATTTGACAGTGCCCGTCTAAAGCTCTCCAGACTGTCAGGTGTTATATATTGTAACTTAGCAGTTTGTTTCACTTTCGGCCTATCTAAACTGTCAGTGTCTACGGATATGAAAATTGGAAAGTGATCACTAAGATCGCATCTGACCACACCAGCTTTCACATTAATAGAAGCAAAATTTGTTATAAATAAGTCGAGTAGTGTTTCGGAGTTTAAGGTAATTCTTGTAGGGCTCGTTATTACATTCATACAGCCATTTAATTCAATAGTATTTTTAGTTCTCTTTGATGGGAATGATCAAATAACATATTTATGTTGAAGTCGCCTCCACATATTAGATTATACCGATTCGTGTTTGTAAACATTAGGAATTGTTCCAGAAACAAAAAAAAACTCGGAAAAACTACCGTCTGGCGGGCGGTAGAACACTGAGAAGACAGTTCGATTTGCTCGTAAAGAAAGCACTTCGTAATCTTTGGTTGTACAGCAGTATTCCGGGATTGGCTCACAATCGATGCAGTCTTTAATCAACTCTTCAAACCCCCTTCTCATGCAGGCGCGCTCATTGGTGGTCGAGGATAACCCCGATCCATTACCAAAAATGAAAGGTCGCAGAAAACGTGTCATATCATAGTTAACCACCTTAGAGGCTCCTTAAGATGCCTTTTCCAAGTCAGATTCAGGTGTTCGATTTGACAAGACCAAGCTTCCAACCGGACATGTACACGTTACCCCAATACGGTAACTAAATACCGTTACTCGTTACTCGCTCAAAAAGTAACTAAATACGTTACTCGTTACCGATTCTCAAAAGGAACGCGTGAGTTACCTCAAAAGTAACGAGTTACTTTTCACGTTACTTTGACGACCAAATACACAACTGTTTTTGTTTCATGGTTTTTTTTTTTTTTTTAGTAGTCATTGCCCTTAAGCAGCAGCTGCCTGTAGAAGTTTTCATCAGTTATGTTTCCCCGCTTCCTTGAAAATACATCTCCGGCGACGCTGAAGAGCCGTTCTACCGACGCGCTCGAAGGAACGGCAGTGTTGTGCTTCAGGAAGAGCTGGTGAATCTTCGAGAACTGCGCCTTCATTGAGGACAGCGGGCAATGGGTTATGTGCCTTCCCGTGTTTGCAGCCTCCGGGTTTACATTCGGTCCGTACCCGTTTCTAGAAGGTTCAACCAACGAACCTGATTGTGCTCGCTGGGTGAAGGACATTCCCAGCTGTAGAGTTCAGTACAGCAACGTTTATCGCTGGACACGTCAGTCGAACTGTTCGACTGACGTGTTCAGCGATATACGTTGCTGTACTGTCATACCGTTTAGTTGTTTTTCGGGTTGCCCATCTGCCTTTGTCAGAATAGACGCATACTCAGGCTAGAATAAAAACAAGGCCGTTTAAGCGGTGTTGTACACGTTACTCCTCAAAAGTAACGAGATACCGTTACTCGTTACTTGGCCTTCAAAGTAACTAAATACCGTTACTCGTTCCTTTTCTAAGAAAGTAACTAAATACGTTACTCGTTACCGAAAATAGTAACTAGGTACAAGTAACTCGTTACTTGTAACGCGTTACGTACATGTATGCTTCCAACCATGAGTGTCCAAGCTGCACCCCCCCTTTCCCCTTGAGATTTTGGCTGTGTTCAGTCTAGTGCACGGCCTAATAAAACAACAACAGCAACAACAAAACATTTTGAGGACGTTAATGCTTCAAGCCGCTTAAATTGAATACCCATACAAAATTGTATATTAACTCCAGATATTGACGCTAAAATACGAACGTGTTCTCACCCCTCAAGGAACAGACGAACGAATTTGTACAAGTGGATGAAGTAAAGAAAATGACAGATTAACATAAAACAAGGAGCCATAGACATCCTGTACCTTCGCGCTGAAACAGCATAACTTTCCTGCAATATATCGTTGACGAAAATCGACCTCGAAATAGGCAGCGACTTCGGTGAAACGCAACGCGCGGATAAAACAGATGTGTGCCAAGTTGCCGTGCCCTATGAGCTTCAATATCTTTCAACTACATGCCTTCGGTAACTTTTCCTTTCAGAGTCTTTTTTTTCTTGTCTAGAAAACGCTTGTTTTGAAGTTTCAATCGTGCTGGCTCTGAGACTGCAAAAAAAAAAAGTCATATTTGAGATACAGGAATTTAATCTAAACATACTCTCCCTGTGTTCTGCGTGCCATCAATCGGAAACTGAGTTTTTGGAACGAGATGCGGAGATACGAAACATTTTGTCGTCCCTGAACACCTTGTTCATTGTACCGCGTAGTTTCAACCTAGGTTAAATTTATGGCAGCCCATTGAGCGATCATCCGATAGCTATTTCATCTTCAGATATGTCTTGTTGTAAGCAAAGACGCGAAACCTTTTTTCATCAGACCCGCTTTCACTGCTTTCTTTTTTTACCGCCGGATGCCGCGCATTTATGTGTTGGAGCTCCTAAACGAATGGCTGCCTCCATTCTCCGGATTTTGTGCTTTAGTATAGATTTCCGCTATTCAAAGTTAAATGCAGCCAATAATTAGTCACCGCATGAAAAAAGTTTCTGGCGAAAAATTAAAACAACACAGGTAGGCTGAAAAACAAAAAGTTTCGCTGGAGCCGCTTACTTACAACTCGCAACATCCGCATAAGGGAAGTGTGATGAAAAATACGAGTCAAATTTGTAATGTTTGGGTTTAGACAATGGGAAGTTTGTTGACCTTGGAGGCCGACCCTAAAAGACATATGTTGACTGACTGAAATCATCTCCTTTCCTCCTCACCTTCCTCTCCAGCTTTGAAATGCTTTTTCCGAAAGGTAGATGGCATGAATGAGCTCGTACGCTCCGAAGGGCGTGGCGGAGGAGAGGTTGGGCGGTTTCCCGCTTTCTTGATTCGGTGACAACTTTTTGTGGAACTTGACAAGTGGAGCGTGTACACGCGTGCACAGCTTTGAACGGCACTCAAAGTGTGCGCGGATCCACGAGCGTTCGTATTTAACGTATCTTTCTTTTTTGTTAAAAAACAAAAGATATTCTGCAATACTCAAACTTTTTTTTCTTGTAATTTAAGCAGGAGAGGGTTTTATTGAGTTCTTAACAAGCGATTTAAAAACAGTCATTACTCGGAACATGGACACAGTCGGACGGCAGTGGATCCCATTTGGTGATCGTCCACACAGAAAAAGGAAAAAAGAATTTGTTTTAAAGAGAGCAATTAAATTTTTTGCAGCATTCAATCCTAGAACTTAGTGTATAGATCGATTACCTGTATCGCTAACATCAATTGTTGACTACACTATTTTTTGTACAACTATTGCTTATAGTGTTTACGTTGTTCCTATTTTTTATTTTAGAGGCGCAGCTCTTAGGCGCCCGTTTCCGTCTTGAGCGGCGTCGCCGTCGCCGTCGCCGTCAGCGTAACCGCGCGGTTCATGATGGGTAAATTTCCCCGCTAAATTAAGCGGAAAATTTTCCCCACTAAATCTAGCGGAAAATTTTCCCCGCTAAATCTAGCAGAAAATTTTCCCCGCTAAATCTAGCGGAAAATTTTCCCCGCTAAATCTAGCGAAAAATTTTCCCCGCTAGAATTCGGCGGAAGAATTTTCCCGCTAAATTTAGCGGGAAAACTTTCCCCGCTAAGATAGCGGAAAATTTCCCCCGCTAAATTTAGCGGGGAAAATTCCTACCCCCTCCTCGAGGTCACGTGACCCCCAGGCCACGTGACCCCCCCCCCCCCCCCGTGCCTTCCCCCTCCTCAAGAGCTGCGCTCTAATTCGGCGTTACAGGGAGTTGTAAACGGCTTTCATTTTTTTGTGTTATTATTTCCTACTCCCTTCTCGAGTGCCTCCGTGCTCCGAGTGTAAAATAAATGCCTACTGTAGCGGCGCAGCCAGCAGCCATTGCGGCGTGCGCGCTCCTCTCGACCGGAAAGTCATTCGGACCTTGGGACACCGAGCGGAAGAATACAGAGCGAGGGGACGACGGCAGAGGACTCAACATGCACCAGGAAGCCAACGCTTCGAGATGATTCGGGACCAGTCTTGTACATATATTACTCAAAAAAACGTAATCGATTATATTTACTATTACGCTCGATTAAAAAGTATTCAGTTAGATTACTTGAGGTGAAAAGTAATTGCCAGTTACTTTTCCTGTTACTTCCGATTTCCAAAACCGCATATATTTCTGCCGGTTTTAAAACGCGGGCCTTTTGTAGTGTCCATTACAGGATTAGAATCACTGGATTATAAATTGCGCATGATCTAAATCCACCACTTTTGGTAGATCTTCTCCCTGTCAGAGACATGGTTCGAAGGTTCTTTGCTAGAAGGGTTATGAAAACAAAGGACGCCATTAGGGGAGGGGGTGGGTGGCATAGTAACAATTAGAATTTTAATATTAAAACTACAAAGTGCAGGCGAGCTGGTTCCATACTGACACGGGATTGACCTTCCGTTTTTACCCGCTCCTGGGTTACCATGTCAGTAATTTTATTAATTTGAAAAAGTAAAAAGATTACGCTTGTGATTACTAACTCTAATAAAGGTAATAAGATGAGTACAAAAATTACGCCAAGCGGTAATCGATTACAAGTACTTTGAGTACCTGGAATTATTACTGTACAGGTCTGCTCGGGACCAGCGGCCGAGACATATGCGCTCTCAGCTACAATCTAAATTGACCATAAACTTTTCAGTGCCGCAGCAAAAAAAAAAAAAAAAAAAAAGAGAGACAGAGAAAAAGGAAAGGACGTTTTCCGATTTACTCATGGGTTGCGGGAAATTCTTACAGGATTTGGTTGTCGAAGGAATAAACAATGCTTTTGGCGTTCAAAATTTTTACGCCTTGATAAAAAAATAAATAAAAAGCCATAGAGTTAATATAAGATGCACCTACATAGAGCTTCATTAAACGCATGAAGGGGAATATTAGTAACGTTCTGGCAGTAGTGTACTTGTTATTATTACGTCTTTTTGAGGACTGAAGGAGGAAATGAGGACCCGAAGCGTTTCCTTTTGTGAACCTATGATCGCCACAGAAGACCCTAGAGCATCCAGGGCAATATTGTTTGATATTTAGTACCCGCAAGTGTTTGCCTTTCTTCCCAAGTTTTTCCGAGCATAGATAAACTAAAGATTTGTGGAATGACATGAAGTTCTAACATTGGCGTAATTGTCGCATTTTTTGGGGAGACTCAAAGCGACATTCGTCAGTATCATGTGCTTCTGCCTTGTGTAGGCGCACTTTGCGACACACGCGCCGGAAATTAGTCAACCTCAATGACCGACTTGTCTCTCACCTGTAGATAAGAAATTTAGCCAGTGCAGCACAACCGCTAGCCTGGGGTCTTTAGCGTGCACCAAGCAGTAGTGATACACGACCGCACGCCGGTATATGATGCTCATCCAAATCGAGAAAAGAAAACATGGACGGGTGGAGATCGTCGCGAATATGATGCATCGAAGTCCATCCGTTTTAGAGCTTTCACAGTATTGCAGAATCACATTAGACTGAAATGGCGTGTATGAAACAAATGCTTCGAGCGAAACCGATGCAAAGTGCCTGAAGCGGATTTTAGCGACATACAGGTGTAGCTCTACTGGGCTGCGTATTTTCGGCACATGATTTGATGTCCAGGGGGCGTGGCCAATGACGTCACGGACGTCAAAATAACAGCTTTCATTTTTACGTCTTAGTTATTTTGACGTCAACAACATGTTTTCTTTGGATGCCGCTGACTGCATTTTGAAATGTCGGTCGCCCGGCGTGTGTGTGGCCGGGTGCTCGGCGGCTCGGCGGTGTCCGTGCTGGTGCGTGTTGTCGACGTTGCCGCCTGTACTCGTCGCGTTCTCAGGAACATCAAAATAAGCGTTCTCCATTTTCAAACTTCGCCCGGTGCCGTCTTCATTTGCAACAGGAGTGACTCCTGTTGCAAATGAAGATCACGTGTACCGGAGGCGACAGAGCCCAGCCGCAGTAATTTTGTACACATATTTCTGGAGCTGTACTTGTGTGTAATACGACGGAGTATCACACTTGCATAAAACAGCTGCGAAGGTTGTGCAAGCGGCGAGCGAGTAGCCCTAGAGCCACTCTATATGGCAGCGTAGCTGCCAGAGTAGCGACACGACGCAAAATTATCTAGATGCACGACGTCAGAAGCGCCTATAGTGATCTCCATTTTGGGCCTGGGAGGTTGCCTTGGCAACCGTGCTGCTAGCGACGCCGGGCGGCAACCTTTATCTAGTTGATATCTCCATTCGTTAATTGAAAAGTGGTAAAAGACCTAAAAGACGCTTTGCATGGCGGTACGGCACGGGCCTCTGGAGGAGCGGTGCCTGTCTCTTATGTGAAGTGAGACGATTTGCAGCCCGGGATCCTGTCGGGCGACGAGAGCTGCTAAGTATCGCAGGTGCACGGACAAGGCGAATGGTTTTCCGGCCGCCGGGATGGCGGCCGCTTCGTGAGACGAATGTATCGTCCTCGTACTTTCGGACTTCGCTCCTATGAAACAAAATCCGATTACGCCGGCCACGACAAGACGATTGCCTTGGGACATGACTGCTGCTCGACTGCCCCATAGTAAGAGAATGTATGCTTAGCACCATACTTCTTCAAGACCCAATCATTCATTCAATATGAAATTATCTCACCGACTGGCGAGGAGCGACGTCGACGACGGCATCACCCTCGTTTTGGGCAATGAACAATCGACGGGGTTAAACCAAGAAGGACAGCACGGGGGTCTACAGAGGATTGTTAACGCCGTCAAGAGACGGACGCCGGACATGAGGTGTTCTTGCAGACAGGCCAAGTGGTCGTCCGGAAGTTTACCGGCATGCAAAAAGTCAATATTTTTTTCTGGTTTTTTAACTTCTTCTTCCTTAGCTTTATTCCTCAACTCAAAAAGGAACAGTGGAATCACGCGGTCGTGACATGCTAGGGCAGCGGTGCGATGACCCCAAGCTTCCACCGTGCTTTTTAAGCACACCATAGAACTTGGCATTCGCAAGTGATGATAAGTTCCGTCAGTGCACTCATGGCCACAAACGCGAATTCAAATATTCGTCGACGAATTGATTGTTGACGAGCGCATACGTCCGAGTGACACAGTTTTCGTGTCAAATGCGTGAGCTGGGGTCGGCTGACGTCATTTTGGCGTTTGTAGGCATTGCAAAGAGGATGCTTAGAACCATACACACATGATGATAACATCATAGCACACGGACATTAACGAGCACAAAACGGGCCCAGCTACAGAAAACAAATATTACACTCGTAAAAATAATTGTCTGTAACTTGTTAATTACAAAGACGAACACACCTCTGAGCATATAAGTTTAATAGTATGTGTTGGTGCATTGTTATAGAGCAGGTCATTTCATATTACGTCATTTGAGCAAACGCCTGCTTGTCACTTGAAGAAAACAAACCAAAAACACTGCGATCAAATGCAAGCTATTGCAAGGAAAGCACGTTTATCAAAGTCTTTAGAACTGTCAATTCGTAAAATCGTCGATTAGTACCAAAGGTTAAAATCGCAGGCGCTTCATCGCTTAAAGTTGCTGTGATTATTCGGTGACCCAGGTCTGAAAAACTTCCCCTAGGCCCTACACACGACGTATACCTTTCGTTTCGATTCTCAGAAATTCCAACATTCAAAGGAAGCTAGAAAATGCGAAAATGTTATCCTAAAAGCTATATCGTAAAATCGTTGATTAGTACAAAACGTAAAGATCGCAGGAGCTTCCTCGCTAGAAGTTTCTGCGATTCCGCGGTTACCTGGGGCAGAAACAACTTCCTAAATGTCCAACATGCGACGCATACAATTCGCATCGATGCTCAGACATTCCAACGTTCAAACAAGGCTAGGAGTGTGCGAAAATTGCATGCAAAAGGTCTTATCGATTTTTGAACACATCCAGGAAACCGAGCACCGCTACGGCGATATGACTGATGCTGTCGCACAGGTGCTAATATCCAGAGTGATCTTGCACAGAAAAGGTATAAAGTCTCATTCTTTCAGATCTTCACGTTATACCTGAGTCAGAGAGCACGAAGAAGTCCGAAATCGTCGGAAAGCAGCGGCACATTATGACTACCGCGCACCGAACAAACTCGTATCCACCAGCTCTGGGCGCTGCCATCTTACCGGTGACATCACGGCTCTTGCGAGGTCACGTGACGAGTAGTCACTCGGTTGCTAAGGGAACCGAGCCAGCTCAGCTCGTTGCTATGGTACCGCGTGTGACCAATCACGGTGAGAGGCGGCACAGGGAAAAGCGTGGCGCTACTCTGGCAGCTTCGCTGCCATATCGAGTGGCTCTAAGTAGCCCTGACTGGCATGACTGCACCCGCTGCAGGAGCGCTCGTGCCGCGTGATCCAAAGCAACTAGCTCGCGCTTTTAGAACTGTCGTCGACAACATTTGTTTTTCAGTGTTAATCGTAAAAAAAAAATGTCGTAAATAGCGCTAAATGCCCCAACAAAACAAAACGTTCGAAAAAAAAAAGTAAGTATCCACTGCGGTTTGAACCCACGACCGCTTGCGCATGAGACAGATATCTTAACCGCTAAGCCACGCTACAGCTACGGAAATCTCGCTTTGAAAATTCGTTTTATACGAGACTTTCGAACGGCACTTAACGTGGAGTACCGTTGGTGGAGTTACTGGAGTACCGTCGGACGGCACTTGAACACTCTGCAAACGTGCCGTCGGACGGTTTCACTATAATCACTACGCATCTTCTTTTGCAACAGGAGTGACCGACGACACCGGGCGAACAATATTGGAAAACACTGTTTCTGGATGTCGGCAATTGATACAAGAGGGGGCACAGAGCGGCACCTCGACACACCAGCCAGTACACCACCGCGCCGCCGAGCACCCGACCACGCGTACACACTCGCCGACCGACCGACGTTTCAAAATGCGGTCGGCGGCATCGAAATAAAACGTGTTTACTTCAAAGAACACCAAATAGAACTTGGACGTCCGTGACGTCATTGGCCGCGCTCCTGCACCTGAAACTCGTATAAAACGAATTGTCAAAGCGAGATTTCCGTAGCGGTAGCGTAGCTTAGCGGTTAAGGTATCTGTTTCAAGCGCAAGCGGTCGTGGGTTCCAACCGCAGTGGAAACTCTTTTTTTTCTCCGAACATTTTGTTTTGTTGGGGCTAGAGACACTCTATATTGCAGCGTAGCTGCCTACAGTAGCGACACGACGCGAAATTATCTGGAATGCAGGACGTCAGAAGCACCTATGGTGATCTCCATTTTGGGCCTGGGAGGTTTCCATGGTAATCGTACTGCTAGCGACGCCGGGCGGCTTAACCTTTATCTAGTTGATATCTCCATTCGTTAATAGACCGATCTCACTAAGCATTCTGCGCATGCGTGACGCCGCCATAACTTTAGTTCACAGGAGGCAAGCGGCAGTGAACGAGAGCTCGTGCCGTCTTGTGCTCTACACGCGCAGAGCTCAGCGAGGTTGTCGCACGTGCAGAAAGAATACAGTTCCCTCGATGCATTGCGGCAGCGGTGGCGTAGTCAAACTGGCTGGTGAGATCGGTCTATTGAAAAGTAGTAAAGGCGTAAAAGACGCTTTGCATGGCGGTACGGCACGGGCCTCTGGAGGAGCGGTGCCTGTTTCTTCTGGGAAGTGAGACGGTTTGCACCCCAGTATCGTAGGTGCACGGACAAGGCGAGTGGTTTTCCGCGACGCCGGGATGGCGGCCGCTTCGTGGGACGAACGTAACGTCCTTGTACTTTCGGACTTCGCTCCTATGGAACAAAACCCGATCACGCCGGCTACGACAGGACGATTGCCTTGGGACATGACTGCTGCTCGACTGCCCCATAGTAAGAGAATGTATGCTTAGCGCATACTTCTTCAAGACCCAATCATTCATTCAAAATGAGATTATCTCACCAACTGGAGAGGAGCGACGAAGACGACGGTATCAGCCTCGTTTTGGGCGATGAACAGTAGACGGGGTTAAACCAAGGGAAGTGGATATTCTGCCGGCAGCCGGCACAATAACCCGGGAAAAAAGTGCCGGCAGTTGTGCCCCATTGGGTCTCGTATAAAACGAATTGTGAACACGGCTATCCGAAGGTGCAGAGTAGCTCAGTGGTAAGGTGCTTGCCTCATACGCAGCAGGACCCTGGTTCGATCCACCGTGTCCTCTTTTTTTTCCTTTTTTTGTTCAAAATTTGTTTTGTTTTGTAGAGGCATTTGGCGATATTTACGACATATCTTTTTTTTTTAGGATTAACACTGAAAAAAAAATAGTAAAGAAATAAAACGAATGTTGTCGACGAAACTTCGCTATGGACTCCGGCGGCCCAGCGGGGCTTGGGCCGCCGGCGGGCCGCCGCGAAGCGGCGTGTACTGGTAGGCCAATTGGGTCAATATTTTTCTAATGAGCAGCCGCAGACTGTCGCCGCGAAGCGGCGTGAACGCAGGCGGGGGGATGTGTTAACGAGCTCCCCAGTGATACACGCGCCGTCCGAAACTGCCGGCATTTTTTTCCCCGGGCTATTTTGCTGGCTGCCGGCAAAATAGTCTCGTCCTAAACCAAGAAGCACAGCACTGGTGTCTACAGAGGATTGTTAACGCCATCAAAAGAGACGGACACCGGATATGAGGTGTTCTGCCGACAGGCCAAACTGGTCGTCCGGAAGTTTACCGGCATGCAAAAGGTCAATATTTTTATTTGGTGTAGCACGCATACCCGTGTTTGAAATGACTTTTTAACTTCTTCTTCCTTAGCTTTAATCCTCAACTCAAAAGAGAACAGTGGACACGCGGTTGTGACATGTTAGGGCACCGGTGCGATGACCCCAAGCTTCCACCATGCTTTTGACACACCATAGAACTTGGCATTCGCAAGTTGCACTCGTGTGCACTCATTGGCCACGAACTCGAATTCAAATATTCGTCGACGAATTGATTGTTGACGAGCGCATACGTCACGAGTGTCGCAGTTTTCGTGTCAAATGCGTGAGCTGGGGTCGGCTGACGTCATTTTGGCTTTTGTAGGCATTGCAAAGAGGATATTGAGAACCATACACACATGATGATAACATCATAGCACACGGACATTAACGAGCACAAAACGGGCCCAGCTATAGAAAATAAATATTACACTCGTTACAAAATAATTCTCTGTAACTTGTGTAATTACAAAGACGAACACACCTCTGAGCTTGTAAGTTTAATAGTATGTGTTGATGCATTGTTATAGAGCAGGTCATTTCATATAAGTCATTCGAGCAAACGCCAGCTTGTCGCATAAAAAACAACACTGCGATCAAATGCAATCCATTGCAACGAAAGGCACGTTTATGAAAGTCTTGAGAACTGTCAATTCGTAAAATCGTCGATTAGTACAAAAGGTTAAAGGTCGCAGGCACTTCCTCGCTTAAAGTTGCTGTGATTATTCCGTGACCCAGGGCTGAAACAACTTCCCCTAGGCCCTACATGCACGACGTATACCTTTCGTTTCGATTCTCCAGAAATTTCAACATTCAAGGGAAGCTAGAAAATGCAGAAAATGTTATCCTAAAAGCTATATCGTAAAATCGTTGATAAGTACAAAACGTAAAGATCGCAGGAGCTTCCTCGCTAAAAGTTTCTGTGGTTACGCGGTTAACTGGGGCTGAAAGAACTTCCCCAAGGTTCAACATGCGACGCATCCAATTCGCATCGATTCTCGAGACACTCCAACGTTCAAATAAGGCTAGGAGTATGCGAAAATTGCATGTAAAAAGTCTTATCGATCCTCGAACACGTCCAGGGGGCTATGTTGCACGTTTTGGGCTCCCAGGCGACTAGGGAGAAGGAAGTGACGTCAACAACGCTCTTTGGATGTTGATTGGTGGAGTCGCTGATGACGCGATGCGTGGTGTTTGCTAAGATACGTTCATTCACACCTACGTCACTTCCTTCTCTTATAGTCGCCTGGGAGTCCAAGACGTGCAACATAGCCCCCCCCCCCTGCATCCGAGCACCGCTACGGCGATATGACTGATGCTGTCGCACCGGTGTTAATAGCCAGAGCGATCTTGCACAGAAAAGGTAAAACTCTCATTCTTTCAGATCTTCACGTTATAGGCAATCTGCAATGCTCTTTGGTTTGGTGCCGTCTAGCGACTGAAGCAAAATATTGGGTACCCCAGAAAGTGGCGGCTGCATTTGTTCAAACGTGAGCTTTTACTCTGGTGGCGTCGCTTAGCCGAGTGTCTGAAGCAAGAAATACTGGGTATCCCAGGAAGCCATGATCGCGTAACATGCCAGAACAGCTGGAAGCTACGGCCCAGGCGGGCCAATGGGAGCGTGACTGCGTATTACCGGAGCGCGCCTCTACTCCCAAGAAGTATCAGGCTTTTCGCTGCGTCGTAGCTCAATATGTGTGGGTTGCACTCGTATACGTCGCGCATTTCAAAGCATTCGCCGCGCAATGTGTGGCTTATCGTTCGCCCTTTGCCAAGTTACAAAGAGACAGGGATTATTACTGTGGGCTCTCACTCTGCTGGCGCCGCCTGGTATTTGCCGGCTGGCTATACCTGCGTCAGAGAGCACGAAGAAGTCGAAATCGACGGCAAGCAGCGGCACATTACGACTACCGCGCACCGAACAAACTCGTATCCACCAGCTCTGGGCGCTGCCATCTTACCGGTGACATCACGGCTCTTGCGAGGTCACGTGACGAGTCGTCACTCGGTTGCTAAGGTAACCGAGCCAGCTCAACTCGTTGCTATGGTACCGCGTGTGACCAATCACGGTGAGAGGCGGCACAGGGAAAAGCGGGGCGCTACTCTGGCAGCTACGCTGCCATATAGCCAACCGGCAATAGCCAGGCGGCGCCGGCAGAGTGAGAGCCCACGGTTATACCCTGTCTCGGTGTAACTTGGCAAAGGGTGAACGATAAGCCCCACATTGCGTGCCGACGGCTTCGAAATGCGCGACGTATACGAGCGCAACGCACACATATTGGAGCATGACGCAGCGAAAAGCCTGATACTTCGACGGAGTAGAGGCGCACGCCGGTGATACGCAGTCACGTTCTCATTGGCCCGCCAGGGTCGTAGCTTCCGCCGTACTGGCATGTTACGCGATCACGGCTTCCTGGGATACCCAATATTTCTTGCTTCAGACACTAGGCTAAGTGGCGCTGCCAAAGTAAAAGCTCACGTTTGAGCAATGCAGCCGCAACTCCCAGGGATACCCAATATTTCTTGCTTCCGTCGCTAGATAGCGCCAAACCAAACAGCATTGCAGGTTGCCTTAAATAACGGTATTTACGACATTTCTTTTTTTTTACGATTAACATTGAAAAAAAGAAAAAACGTTGTCGACGACAGTACTAAAAGCGCGAGCTAGTTGCTTTGGATCACGCGGCAGGAGCGCTCCTGCAGCGGGTGCAGTCATGCCAGTCAGGGCTACTCGCTCGCCGCTTGCACGGCCTTCGCAGCTATTCTATGGAAGGGGATAATCCGTCGTATTACACACACAAGTACAGCTCCAGAAAAATGTGTACAAAATTACTGCGGCTGGGCTCTGTCGCCTCCGGTACGCGTAATCTTCATTTGCAACAGGAGTGACGGCGGCACCGGGCGAAGTTTGAAAATGGAGAACGCTTATTTTGATGTTCCCGAGAACGCGACGAGTACAGGCGGCAACGTCGACAACACGCACCAGCGCGGACACCGCCGAGCACCCGGCCACATACACGCCGGGCGACCGACATTTCAAAATGCAGTAAGCGGCATCCAATGAAAATGTGTTGTTGACGACAAAATAACTAAGACGTAAAAATAAAAGCTGTTATTTTGACATCCATGACGTCATTGGCCACGACCCCCTGGACATCAAATCGGTGCCGAAAATAGGCAGCCGTGGCCTTCTCGCACGACCACATTGGCGTCGCGGAGGCCTGCGGCGCGACGGTCGACGATGCCGGTTGCCGACCAAAACCAGTTTTCGGCTTCAACGGTGCGACGTACAGCGCCGCAGAGCCAACCGCTCCTTGCGCGGTTCAGAGCTCGCCGCCGCTCGCCGCAGAGGAGAAGAGCTTGACATCGTGGGTGTAACAGCTTCAAAAAACGAGGACGATGAAAGGAACAGACACGACAGGATAGCAGCTGTACTCGCAACTGAAAAGTTCTATTGAAAAGGAAAGGAAACATATACGTCAATACCAGATAACACAGTGTGTAATCAAACAATACGCCACACACAAGGCACGTGTCATCAACACAGGTTCACCAGACTCAATTTATTCGTCATGTGTTATCTGGTATTGACGTATGTTTCCTTTCCTTTTCAATAAACCTTTCAGTTGCGAGTACAGCTGTTGTCCTGTCGTGTCTGTTCTCATCGTCCTCGTTTCTTGAAGCTGTTACACCCACGATGTCAAATTTTACCAACTCGCCCAGTTCAACACCTTGTTAAAGAGAGGAGCCAATGGGAGGTGGCGTAGATAGTGACGTCGCGATGCCATGGCAACGCTAAAAACAGTCCTCCGCGCGTCTTTCACGTTCCAAAGGACGTGTTTCGTGTCGTCTGCTATCCCTATTTCCCCCGATGCCTTCCGCAACAGAGCGGTTCCTTGAAACTGTGCGACTGTTTCCCTTTTTACATGGCAAGACGCAGTCAGACTACCTAGATAATGACGCTAAGAACAACCGCTGGGAAATTTTAGGAGAGGAATTCGGAATTACAAGCGAGTTTCTCCTTGGCACTTGTTGCATGTCGTCTGTGTTGTGACGGATGTCGTGTTGATTTGGTGGCATTTCCGAAAGTAGCCTTCATCTCTGGCGCGCTGCCGGGGCAGCAAAGCACTGACCTGTCCTTCGGTGTTTCGGTAGAACCAACTTGGCCGGACCCGAAACCTGCGCCTCCTTCCCTCAGAGCGCGGCGACGTCGCAAGATCAACGAGCAGGCTAGGATAATCACATTCACGCTGATCACCAGGTCATCATGGACTCCTACCATGCAGGCAGCGAGTGCGGTTTCGATGCTGATATACGCGAAAGATGAGAGCCGAAACGGAAGAATCTAACGAAGAGCAGACGACGAAAGAGCGGGAAATCCGACGGGAGGCGCGATCGGGAGATCCAGTGCTGTCACTTGACGCCCGCAAAACGGAGGCCAATTTTATACCATACCAATGTGGACTCCTCGCGTTGGGACGCCGGACGGCGGCGCCGTTCACGCTAGTGTGGTCAGGCCTTAATCAGGCCTTTAGGCGCCCGTTTCCGGCTTGAGACGGCGTCGCCGTCGGGGTCGACATCGCCGTCGGCGTAACCGCGCACGGTGTATTATGGGACATTTCCCATAATGCAACGCGCGAGGAGGAGGAAGGGGAGGAGGGAGGGGAGGGAGAGAAAGGGGAGGAGGACGAGGGGAGGAGGAGGAGGAGAAGAGGAAAAGGGAAGAGGGGGAAGGGTTGAGCAAGAGGAGAGGAGGGAGGGGGAGGAGGGGAGCAGCTTGAGGGATGAGGGAAGGAGGAGGTGAAGGAGAAGGAGAGGAGGATGACGAGGAGGAGGAGAGAGGAGGAGGGGAGGAGGAGTAGCAGAGAGGATGAGGTCAGGAGGAGGGGTATATCCTCCCTCTCACCCTTCCCTCTTCCTCCTCAAGAGCTGCGCTCTAATTCGGCGTTACAGGCGGTTGTAAACATCTTTCAATTATTTTCCGGTGTCTCTCACAAATGAGGTATCAAAATTCCTAATGTGGCGGCACCTGGTCATGTGGAACGACACCTTAGGTGGTAAAATTCGGAAATTTTCAATAGCACGTCCGAGCAAAACGGCAAATGCGCTGATATGAAGTCCTTTTCATGCTGAAAACGACACGCAGTGTATAGTATGTATGCCGGTCATAAACCTGTTATGGCGGACAGGGCCGTCTCAGTGGCTGACGTTCCTGCCAGAGGAGGTGCAGACAAGTCGACATAGATTCAGAGAGTGCAATAGATGACTTAACTCCCCACATCGATGGCTCCGGAGGGACAAGTTGAAACGCATGTATGGCGCAGTTACCTCTAAACTAGATGTCGAAGAGATAGCAGGCGCAGTGAATTCGACGCAGCACATCTGGACTGGATTACACAGATAGGTCAGCCGGCAGTGCTTCATCTGACAGACTCAGGAAATTAGTGATCGTGTGTGCGTTCGTGATTTGTTGCTTTTTACTTTTTTCGATGCAGTTTAATAAAACTGAATCGCGGTACTTTACTTATCAGTGAAGTTTGCGAAGCAACGTTAGGTTAATAAAGCTCCAGTCTTGTGCTCTATCTGCATACCTCTGTCCTCCTATTCGCTGCAAAGAGCCGCTCTTAAACAAAACAAAATAAAAAAAGGTTCCCCATTGTAGATTTACTAGTTGCCCCATTGTGTACTTGAAAGTTGTTTTCTGGAATGATGGGAATGATATGGGGCAGGAGTTTTGTTTGATCCATGTTACACCCCCTTTTTTCACGCAAATAAAGCTCGGAAAGGCCTGACACCTGGATTAATCATTTTCGCTATTATATATTGCATTCATATACTGATCTAGAGTAATTCGTGCATCGGACATGTGTATAAGAGGAGAACTATACCGGTTAACTGAAACCTCTTATAGTAACTCGTAGCGTTAAGAAACCCCGGGTGTGACGAGACCTTAGCATCTTATAATCGCTCCTCAGCCAATCAGATTTCAGCATAAGCCACTCAGAATGCCAAAGAACCAATCACGAAGAAAGAAGCGTGATCAAGCCAAGCCCTTCGCTTCTTGAGTTATCAGTGTTAATGCCTGGAGATGTAGCGATATAAGCCCAGACGTTCGCAAAGTGTTCATCAAGCGCATTGTTGTATTGAATATAAATATTATACTATTTTTATACGTTTTGTTTTTATAGCACGCGCGTGCTTGGCAGGCAGGAAAAAAAATTACGAGTATTTAAATAGGCGGATAATTGTAGCCGCTGTCTCCGTTGAATCGTTCTGGCGACGGCTGCTTATGACTCTCCGCCAACGGCCAATTACACGATGCCGGTATCGGTGACGATCGAGTTGTCCGTCTTGTTTTGCGGCAAGGGGGCGAGCGGGTGGCCGTCCAAGAGCGCCAGGCGGACCAGGTGCACGGAGCACACGCTGCTCACCAGAGTGACCACCTTCAGCAGCACGCCTCGCACGAACTGCAACGGTCAGAGCGTGCAAAATACATTAGGTCTGTTCGATTCGGCCAGAAAGTTCTGAACTAGTTCTGTCCGAGTTCAGAGGAGTGCAGGAGTCGTGCAGCGGCGGCGCAGAACCAGTGCAGCCGCCGCGCTAGGACTGGCGCTGTGATCGGCTTTCCGGAAGCGCAGGGTGTCGTCTGCATCTGTTGGCTCTTGTTTCTCCACGCCACGTTGTATGCGACATTTAATTAGTCGCGGTTTGATGAGAGCATTCGTGTTTCCTTAGTTTTAAAGTATAATAACGGAATCTTTTCTGGTGAATATTTTTTATTCGCGTGTACTAAAAACGTTTTCTGCACGAAATGTGTTTCTATCTGCATTTTTAACGGCCGTTCAGTTCCTCTCGTTTCCATAAGCGTTCGTGTCCTTCACATTCATTTAGCAATAGTAGATTCATTCCAAGTCTCTCGAGTTTCGCATTTCGACGATAGGTTCGCGGCATCAGGATGATTTTGCGTCGGGAGTCACTGGCGGCAGCGCGCGGTCGATAGCGGTCACCTCGAAGACGAAGGCCTGACGATAGCGTTTTGGCCAATACACTTATCGACCGTAACTTTGGCGTCAAGCTGAAGCGTTTATGCTGATTCTCAAGAAATACCTGCATGGAACTACCAAGCCAATGCCGATTCTCGGCGTCGTTTTTCCCAGGCCCGTTAGTGGGCGTCCAGATACCAGCGGACAAAGCATGCAGTATTATGCTCAGCTACGGGGCATGCGAGGGCCAATGTACTAAATCCCAGACCTCTGCAATGTATCGGAGTCGTCAGTATGCATCCAAGAGCAACTGAAGGCGGGAACTATCAAGAGTGCAATACCTTTTCCGTGTCGGTAAGGAAGAATATCAACACTGTGGATCCCCAGATAGCATCAAAAAGAAACAATTTACGTGAGCCAGTATTTCAACACTTACCACAGGGAGCCAAACCTACACGAGCAGGTGCCTAAAACGCTTTCAGAATATCATAATCAATCAAATTCCTACCCTCGGTTATGATCTCAATTCCGCGTCCACCGCGGGTACGTTATTATCATAAATGAGAGGAAATGCAACGTCCGTATCGGCGTTGTTGTTAAACATCGCAGACAATTGAGCAAGAGCTGCGAAAAATGGCACCGCGAGCAGAGACGGACGAGGACTGTCGTCTGCTATCGCCGTCTGCTCTTGTCGTCTGCTTCTGCACGGACGCTGAACTGACTCCGAAGCCGGTGCAAGATTTTGAGGAACTGGGTCTGAACTCGTTCAGAACTGGGATGAATCGAACGCGCCAGTGCAGCGGCCGTGCAACTTCCGGTTGAATCGAATGCACCAGTTCCTGCACTGCTGAACTAGTTCAGCCAGTTCAGGCGAATCGAACAGACCTAT
>JAZHYW010046129.1:0-11729 GCA_037355805.1 Ixodes ricinus | reverse complement strand
ACCCGTCGTAAATGACGATGAGCAATGCCTATGCTTCCGTCCCCGGCCGAGGTCACGGAGTCGTCCAGCGACCGCGCTTCCGAACATGTTTCAATCCGCGCGATGCGCTGGAGGCGGAGCAACAATACGCTGCGTATACGATGACGCGTCCAGGGTTCCAGGCACCGTACAAACAGCACGCAAAAATATGGGCTTGAATTGGATTCTCCATGCGAATGCTATTCAAGCCAACGATCAGTTAACGACAATAGCTAGATCGCGAGATGGCTGCAGTCGCGCAGTCAGCGCAGTGGCGGACGACAAGCGGACAAGCGGATGCCAGAGCCACCAAGATGGAGTGCGGAGTTTTACAAGAAGAACATAATAGCGTCGTTTACCGTTGAGCTCCTGCTTGAAATGGGGAAACCACATCGCGTTCATTATGGCGGAGCGATGCTGAGGACAACCAAATGAAGGAGAATCAATGGGTAATCGAACGTGCGAGCTGCTCAGAGCAGACTCTCACGCATTCAAGCCGACTTGGATCGCCCCGCGACGTTTCATGGGCAGGTCGTTTCGTCATCACGAAATCTTCAGCGGCAGTGCGCGTGGCACGATCCGTAGGAAAACACGTGCTCGTTAGCTAATAAGTGCGTAGCAGCTGAGTAGGCAAAACTCAGTCCTTGTTGATTAGACCTGCGAGGCAAAGGCACGCCTTTGGTCGACGCCGTTAGTAATCTAGCAAGCGTTGAGCATGCGTGGCCGATATGAAGCACGAGATAATAGTCCAACTCGTCGAAAAAAAAAGTTGCTTTTACAGAAATAGAAATGTTTAGCTACTTTGCATATCTAATTTACGCAGTCTGTACCTTGTAATATTTATTCTCTCACGCGCGTGAGGAATATACATGAATCTTGGCTTGACAATAAGAATAGTCTGGGCATAGGCAGACTCTGCGGGGGTCTTGCGGCCCGATCCCTGAAAGCTCCCGGGGTAGGCACCCCCCCCCCCCGGCCGCACACCCACGCACGCGCCGACACGCCTGGGATGCCTTGCCACGACCGCGTCCCGTACTGCCGGAGGCTGTGGGTTCAATTCCCACTCCTGGCCAAATTTTTTGCCGGCTCTCGTTTCCGTTCCCCTCTTCGTTTGACGAGGCTCGTTTTTCGCCCTTCATTTTTTATGCATAGTATTCCAGGCACTTCCGGCTCGCCATGACAATGATGAGAAATCTGTGGCCAGAAATCTCTTCCGGTCCGAGGTTTTGTTTCCATGCTTTCAACGGCAACGCGTTCGGGAGGTTGTGTTCGTTTATTCTATTAATATACTTCGCGTTTTCTGGGTGGCACATGGTTGCGGAGATGCCGCATAGTTGTCCAGTCAGCTTTACCTTGTTCCTGACCTTTCCACAAAATGACTCGGTTGAACGTAATATTGCAGTCAATACATTGATTCCACTGCAACGCTACGAATATGTACTGCACAGGTTTCAAAATTGTATGTACATAAATTCTGACCTCGCCAAGAAGGCCTTGGTGATCAGGTGCCCGGTCTCGAAATCGATGGTTCCTTCCATTAGCGAGCAAACGAGCTGAGACAGGTGGGGAAAAAGATAACCCCGCAAACCCGCGCCGAAGGTTCTAACATAATCCTACGCGCGTTCCTCGCTTCCATGAAAAAAACAAGCCTAAACAAAAAGGACAGCTTCGAAGACTCTCCTGACACTAGGGTCCCCCCTCCCAACCCCCCGCGGAGGTTCAACCCAAATCCTCATCGTGAGAGAACAAAGCAACAGGACGCGAGTCCGGCCACCGTCACAGACTTTGAGGTGCCTTCTCGCGCACATCCCAGCGTAATGGCGCATTCACTACTGGAAGCGGATCCGCGTTCGACGAAGCGAGCTGCGGATGCGGTGTATGTGTAAGCGTTGTGAATAAGATAGGGGTGGGGGAGAGAGAGGGCCAATAGTGCGGATGCGGTGCGCGAGTGACCCCGTTCAGAGTCCGGAACACACCCAGAGGCGATTGGCGGTTTGGCGAGAGGAGCGTTGGAGGTTTCTCGGCGATAGCTGCAGTGATCTCTTGAGAGTTGCGTTTGGCAACCCTGTTTTACAATCCAAAATCCACTTCTTCATTCATGATCCAAAGCCAACATTTTGCTATTTTGGCACCCGGAAGATTTTTCTTCGGGGTGATCGCACGCATCACGCATTTCAGGCAGCGAAAAAAGAGACATGGACCCGCAAACTGCGCCCTGTGCTTCCCGCGACTTCGCCCGCAAGCAAAGCTCCAGCTAGGCGCGCCTATGCTGGCTCAGAACAGGATGCCCCCGGCCTTTTTCTACGAAGTGGACCCTTCCCGCATGAATAGCTTGACCTTGATTTCGGGAAAGGCCAGTGTCCGGCTCCTCGTTGTTCGCTCTTATCAATTCCGAAGTTGCGAACGGTGCGGGTGGACCGTGGTGTGGGGAATGTGTTCGGTGCTAGCCGGTCGTGGCCGCGTTGAGTGGCGGACTCTTCCTCGTCGTCACTCGAACATCGATCGAGTCTGCTGTTTGTTTGACATTAAGCTCAAACAAACGCCGCATGGATCTACCTCTGCATACGTCTGGAACGTACACTTTATTTCTTGAGTATGTTCCCTTTATTTCTTTTGTTAGTAGTTCTCAATGAGGATAGTAAGTGTATGTTATTATAATAGGAAAATATGGAGTTAAATTGAGGAGGATAGGCTCTACTTTATTTGTGCGGCACAAATTCCTCACTGCCCTAGAGTGACGAAATCGAAGACAAAAACAAAAATAATATGCAAAACAGTTCAGTTCCTAAACAAACAAAAAAGCTGTTGAGGAACTGAACCATACCTGTTATGTGTTGCTGCTGTTATTACCACAATGCTAGAAAACAAATCTTCGCTCAAATCTAGGCCATGCTATAAACTTTTGCATTGCACACTACCAAGCTTCGAATATACCGCTACAACTGAGCAGGCATGTAGCACAGTTTTTAGTAAAGTTGTCTTTCACATATAGCATTCATCAGCTCCTTGTAACAAGTGCTGCTTAAATGTCAGTGATGCTCGAAACAGGTTCTTTGCTGCCCTTTATTTTGCATGGTTTTTCATGTGCCTTGGTCTCAAAACAAGACATTTGTTTGTGCCTCTGCTTAGACTACGTAGCTCTTAGACAGGACCAGGAGATATGCTATCATAATATTCTTATGCGGCTCAGGGGTATGGCAAGTAGTAAAATAATAAAATCATGCTTATTTTTGCGTTTGCATTAGAAACCCCATTTCGACGAAAAGGCGGCGGCGTTATCGGCGTAGGCGTGCGCACCCTGTAACTCCCACCCCTCCCACCCCTCCTCTCATCCACCTCCCCCGCCTGCTTAATGGCTAGTATGTATAAGGAACCCTTAATGGTAATTAAGTGTGCCACGAATTTTAATATTAATTCCTTATGTGTCATTTTGCAGCTTTTTGTTTTGTGACTGACTCAATTGTGCTTATATATGCAGGATGGAACCACTCCTGTGACACCATGTGTAGTGCACACTGGGTGCGACGTGGAGGGCGCAGAGACCATGAGCTTGTACGTGGATAGGACGGAGCTCTTCAAGGTGGCAAATGCCGAAGAAGGATTAGCTGCCATAATGGCAGCCTACTCGCTCTTCGGAATTGCTTACGGGAAGATGATATACAACACCGCATGCCTCTTATAGAGGATCTGCCTGAAGCTCAGCTTCTCTCCCTTACGCGCAATCGCAATCAAAGTTGTGACCAAGATGCTGAAGAACTAGAGAATGGTTCCCTGATTGAAAGAATAAAGAGTGGTTCAGGTATATTTGGGCTCAGTTGTGGTCATTTTGCCGTACGTTTTGTGGAGGTCCGGGCAGCCATTACACCCCTTTTATTGGCGTTAGAAAATCACACCCTTGGTAGAAAAGGGGTGTTAGAAAGTAACACCCCCTTTTAGGGTGTCAGAAAACCACACCCCTTTTTAAGGTGTTAGAAATCACACCCATGATTAAGGGTGTTAGAAAAATGACACTCCTTTTAGGGTGTGAGAAGATCACACCCCTGTTTTAGGGTGTCACAATATCACACCCCTTTCTTAGGGTGCTAAGAATTACACCGCTTTCCTAGGGTGTTTTGTTACACGAATAAGGGTGCTCCCCATAGGACAAGCTATTTACGCCAATAAGGGTGTTAAAATTTTAAGTGTGTGCGCCATCTCGCGATCTCGCTACCGTCATTAACTGATCGTTGGCTTGAATAGCATTCCATGGAGAATCCAATTCAAGCCCATATTTTTGCGTGGTGTTTGTACGGTGCCTGGAAGCCTGGACGCGTCATCGTTCTACGCACCGTACTGTTTGCTCGCCTCCCGGCCTCGCGCCCAGTTCAAACATGTTCGGAAGCGCGGTCGCCGCAACGTCCGTTGACCACTCGACCGGGGACGGACGCATAGAGAATTGCTCATCGTCATTTGCGACGGGTTTTCGGGCAGGAATTGGTAGGAATGAATGGCCTCTCCTTTGGCGAGAATAAAAACCGCGTCCATGACAATGATGTTGACGGAACAGAGGGGAAAGCGGATTTGTGTAAGATTAATGTGACGCGCATTCTTGCACGTTCTCGTTGATGTCCTGAAGTTTTGAGGGACGCGGACCGATTCGCTACATAATTCCAAGCAATTTGAGCTACGTCTTGGAATTGCACAAAGTATAAAATCCACCGCTTAAAGCACATATTACATAAAAATTGAGCTTGCTAATGCAGGCGACATTTTTTTTTCCCGACTCGTTTCGTAGTTAGCTTCTTGATTTGGGGCACGTGCTGCTATACCGCGATGACGATCAATCAATGTCATGATATCTTTACCGGTTCCTCTCGCAGACAAGGGTTTCTTCGACGTGATTAACTTCGACTCCTTGAAATCATATGAGTCCATCACACCCTTTCTACACGTTATGTACGGGGGTGTTGCGACGAGTGCGTACACCCTTCTAACACGATTTCATAAACATATTTCAAACTGTGGGTGTGATAGGAGTGTAAGAGCGGTGTATGTAGGGTGTAAGCTTTTCGTACACCCCTGTTACACCCACCAATACTCTAAATCGTGTAAAATGGGTGTAGGAAGGGTGTAGGAGGGGTGTTGGTTAAAAAAACACCCTTTTAACACGATTTTGGGTGTTAAAATATTTACTGTGCACCATTACGTCTCGAGTGCAATGAATATCCAAACACACACTTCAATGACTGTTTTTGTAGCACATGCCAAAGTGAGGCATTACACAGAAAAGCACTACGTTCAAATTACAACCGTCCCACTATCAGTGATCGTGCTAGAACTTATTTCTCAGTGTTTTGTATTTACTCGAGCAAGGGTAGCTGCAGCGGCCACTCAGAGCTTTAGTCTTAAAGGACGGATGAGAAGCCTCGTTAGCTGTGACGATTTATATGCGGCAAAGCGTTAGAGATCGCACCGCTTCTGTGCTGACGATATGTGGCGCGAATTGTTCCGTCGGCGGCTTTCAGGTAACAAGCGCGTGGTTTTGGCATCCAGTAGCTTCTTCTTGAACTGCTTGGTCAAGCTCGCCGACAAGAATCTAGAGGTTGCTGTACCATCTCTGGGCGCAACAACGTTGGCCCTAGTGAACATTTAAGTGTCGTAAACGCAGCCACCCGAGATAAAGTATACATCCCATAACTCCACTTGGGCGAGTCAAGTCAACACCACCCAAGTAACACTTAAGCCGGCGCAGTCACAAGGCTCATACGGCATACAAAAGACACTGTGTCCACAGCAGACATGATGCCAAAATTATACAAAATTATCTGTGGACAGTCCAGAGACCGTGAAATTAATTTAGTGCCGGGATAAATTATTCTAGATTGGGAGTTTACTGATTGCTTATCGTTTAGTTGGCCAAATGAAAACTAGTAAACAAGGGTAGAAACCCAAAACTCTGCTTTTCATTACGACATTTTGAAAATATAGGTCACTATTTATTACCTCGTTTCCTTCAAAACTCTCCGACTTTTTACTGTGGCGCATCCTCGGTGCTTAAGTACGTCAGCGGGAACCCAGCTCGCGCATTAGGCGCGAGCCCTGAGTCACTCGGACGTTATGCGCTCGTCAACAATCAATCCGTCGACGAATATTTGAATTCGTGTTCATGGCGTGCCATGACGGCACTCTTTCATCGCCTGCAAATGGTAAGTTCCATGGTATGCTGAAAAGGTTTCGCGATAGCTCGGAGTCATCGGTTTTGGTGAAATACAACGTCACGACCACTTGATTTCACATTTCGCTTTTGCGTTGACGAGAAAATCTCAGGAGGACGAATGTTGACAAATCATTTCGTGGTGTTCGAAGCATGTTTGATGCATATATCTGTATGCCTCGAGCATGTCTGCAGATAGTAGGGAGTTTTAGGGAACCGTTTTTGCACAATCAATACAATCCGACGGGCCCTTTGGTACGAAGTGCGCATACGAGAGTCTTCTGCGGTAACGCATGCGCAATGCGTACCGGACGACCAACCCTATCGTATCGGATGTCCGAAAACGGTTCCCTAAAACGCCTAGGGACTGCAGACTGTCCTTCGTATGAGGTATTAGCTGTGTGTCCTCGGCTTTGTAGGTGTTGCTGAAGCTGCCGTTCCGCCCCGCCCAGCCATCGTACAATAGCGTGGTGCAAATGCCCTCCCAGTTCAATTGGGCCGTCTCTCGGCCGCCGCCATCTCCCCGTCTTTTAATGTGTGTCAGCGCCGACGTAGGTGGAAACAACGCTGAAATATTTTTGGCACTTTATTTTCTTGGTTTCGCGTGCCACAAGAGCGGCCGGGCAACTGGTGATGCACCCCCGACTCTTCTTTAACGCTGATCTATGAAAAGGTTTTCTAAAAGAGACAGCTCCCAAGCAGCACAGAGCTGGTCAATCGTTGGCCAATGACTAGCTATGGTCCTTGGCCAAGTGGCCAGACAGTGGCCAGAGACTGGCCGGTGACTGGCCTTTATCTGGCCATTGGGCAATGGCCACTGGCTATCAGCCGTTGGCCAAGCATTGGCCAATGAATGGCCACTCTCTGGCCACTGGCCAAAAGACCATCCCCAGACATTGGCCATTGCTTGGCCGAAATCCCTGCTGCTTGGGAGAATGCACACGAGCTGGCTAGAGGTTGGACGGGTACCGAATAATTTTTGAAATTTTCTTCTGAGTAAACTCAGTTGCGTTTGATAAGTTTCTCTGTTGTGTTGTCTCTTTTCTTATTTCTCCTTGCCTCCAGGTTTAGATGATAACATTTTCAAGTCCTACTCAAGACAAGGAGTCTTGGACAAAGGTTCGAGTTATCGTCTTACTTTACCGTATAATAATGGCGTCGCTCAAGACATTTCAAGCAGACAATAAAACTTCCGTCACAACTTAGGGCTAGAAATCGGTAACCATGAATTTTCTATCGCATGGTATACTGTAGCCGGGGTGTTACCACGCGGATGTTTAATGTGAGACAATGTTTTTTTAACTCACTTCAATTTTTACAATACACTCCGCAGGCTGTTCGACGCAGTCACTCGCTTTGTCGTGTCTGGACTCCCTACTACTACACCACCGAATCCTACTCTCATTCCTCGGAGGAACGGAACAAGACTGGACAGTCTTTTTTTGCAATCCTCCGAGCCTTCACGCAACCCTGCAGCACCTGTCAAACACGACGCGGAAATATTGACGGTCGAAACGCTAACGGGCAGCAGCCCTTGCCCAAGAGACTATTGCGCGTGTTAAAGAAACGATTGCCGCGATATTGCCGAGCTCACATCTGAATCATGTTTACCCTTTAGTCGTTTGCAAGCAGCCGCGCATCGAGAGGTAGTCTGGCCGCCGTGGATGGAAAGCGTCATGTTTGGGCGCCAGTCTGCAAACCGTCGCTACACCACACCTGATTGCCAGACGATCTACCCACACCAGCAGCAAGAAGGCGGCGCATAGAGGCCGTACTTTCAGACGTCTGAGCCACTCGAGCAGCGAAAAAAGTGCATCGTCATGTCGCTCGTCGTCTTTGTACGTTTGCTAGCGCCGACTAAGCTAATCAATTACCAAAGAAAAGAAAAGCGCGGTATCATTGGGCATTTGACGAGCGTGATTCATTTAGCGAGGGATAGAAAAACTCCCGAAGACAACGAGCGCCCTGGGTTCACACACTTGCGACTGCTTACGACAGTATGCCGTAAAACCTTAAAGGGATTGTCCGGTCAAATTTTGTATTCGAGAAAACAATTGAATATCATTGTGATTGCACCGAGACGCATCGTACGTGCAATATCTAAATTTTATCTGCCCCTCTGCATCAGTAATAGAATTTATTCTGCTCCAATCGCACTTTAGCGTAAACGCTGTTTTCGGTGGAAATATGGGAGCTCTGACGTCACACAACACAAAGCGAGCATTTCTGTCTCGTCGTTTACCTGCGAGTGAACGCCTCAGCGTGCTTCGTTTTTGTTGTTGTGCTCGACTTGTTTCGTGGTTGGGTGAGATTTTTGTTGCACGGTTGGGTGCCACAACCACCGGCCAGCACATGCGAGCCAAGACATGACGTTCCACACTTTTCCGCGAGACGTGCAGTGACGAGCAAAATGGACCGTCGCCGTGCGCAGGGACTGGGTTCCCGTCAAGATCGAGATCCCGCTTATGCAGCAATCATCTCACAAAAGAGACTTTCGAGCTGAGCTTTAAGCGGACAGAAGGCTCGTAAGCTGAGGTGTGATGCTGTGCCAACGATATTAAACTACGTCCATCCACTTTTCGCCCAAATCGGATCAATCAATTTGTTTATGCATGTGAGACCGAAACCAACAGCTAGACCACCTGGAAACGATACCTGAAGTTGTATTTAGCACGCGTGCAGCCAAATTCTGTTTGACCCGCATGTGCAAATAGAGTGTGGCTACGAGTCACCAAGCTCGTCCAAGTCAAGTGACGACACGCATTTGAACGATTCGCCGGTTGCCTTCGACCCGCGGACATCGCCTCTGAGGGAAAGACCCGCAGCCTCATCACCAATCCAGTGGATCCGCCAATATGTGTACCCAGATACCGCTTCGTGTACCTAGTTGCCGCTTCAGAGGTGAAATCTGCATCCTTTGCTTTGCAAGCGCTCCTAATTTGATCGGTGGCCGTCGCAGTAGTGTTGGCGCGAAACGGCATACGTTTGCTAGCTCGAAGCTTATGGCTGTTTTCGAGTAAACTCCTGCTAAAAGGCGTGACTTTTTTTTTCACACGCTTGGGAACTGCAATAAAAGAACCGTATTTCAGTAGGGTACAGCTTAGGACAGTGGTTCTCAACTATCGATGTTTCGCGGACCCCTTGTGGATCGGCGGAGATGATGGAGGGCCCCGTTCGTGGTGAGAGGAGAGGAAAGGTATAGGTTAAATATAATAATGATTTAATAAATTGATATAACTAAGGGCTAGTGTGAAGTAGACCTCTCTTATTGACTTTTACACGAAAAACTCGTTCGAAAACTAAAACAGATCTTTTCGACCTGGAAATTAAAAAAAAGACAACTTTTATTGCCGGGCTTGACTGATGAGGCAGGGCTTAGCAGACCCCCATTTGAGAACCACTGGCCTAGGAGACTATAATTCGAAACAAAATACAAGACATCCATCGACCAACGCTTGTTATCCCGACCATCCGACAAACATTTGCGTTTTGTGGCGTGACGCAGCAGCTACGGATGTCAGCCATTGACACTGGCGAAATTCGGGGTGCAGTTTCCTAGATACGCTCATGAAAGGTGTAATTAATAACGGGAGATCATATATCAAAATAAAAATGTTGTTTGTCTACATGAAGGCTTCCTCGGCGTAACGAGCGCAAAACTTAAGTACTTCCGGTTTCGACCGGAGAATCCCTTTAACACCTTTCGAAATATTCTACGAAGAGAGAACATACTGGCGCCACCTGTCGGGTAGCAATGACACACTTTGTATTTCTAAGCAGTTTTTTTAGCGCATCATCTTTTTTTTTTTTTTTTAAAGAACCTCTGAAGTGTTAAAAATGACCATTTCTGGTCGACAGTACCAACATGTTATCTCGCAATTAGTGCAAGATCTTTTCTGTAATGAAAATCAGTTCCAGAGTCATCACGTAGTTGGGGCCTGTGTGCTGTGTCGACGTAAGAGATCGGGAGAACTCGGTCATACAAAAACTCAAGTGCGTGAACGGTACTTTAGAATTAAGTTATATAGTGTTACGTCACGGCTCCTTTGGACCAACTGTTGACTAAGTGATAGCCGGCAGAATTCAAAGCATGGGAGCTAAACCATATATGACGCATGAACAACACCACGCTCAGGTTGGAGTTGTGAAATTATGCTTATCAACGGTTGAACAACACAGTTACGGCGTCACTTTAGGAGTCAACACTCCAACCTTCGGGTACCTGCTACCACAAAAATGAGGCGCATAAGCTGGGAAGCAATATTGCTGCGCGCATTGACCAAGTAGGCCTAACAGTTATTGCGCTTGCCTTTCACGCAAAAAGTCAAGGTTCAATGCCTGGCTGCGGGAACACACTTTTCTTGACACTGTACTGTGACATGTTCTAAAAACTTCGAGAACCGTGTACACTTGTTCTTTTAACCCTTTGTTTTGGCACCAGTTCACCTTTATTAAGCATTTAGTTTCTTCGACGAACGCGGTCTCGTCACTTTACCCGCGACAATATTTAGGTTGCGCGACTTTGACGGCAGCTGTTTCCGCGACAGGGTTCGCTATCAGCGACATTGTTTTTCCTGCGCGCACGCTAGGTTGGGCATTGCGAAGCCGCTCTATCTGGCAAGTTTCGTGACGGAATCTTTTTTAGAAAATTGGTTGCAGTGGCGTCAGGTGATTCAACAGGAGGTACGACTGTTTTTGTGCATTCATATCTCCAGGTAAAAGAGATGCGAGATATATTTTATCAAGATAAAGTGCGCCAACCACACGTGGGTGACAAGCTAACGACTTTGCGAGGTATGGATGCCTATTTCTAATTTAAACGTTCCCGAAAACAAATGCATTTGTTATATAGTGGTTGACATAGGCGGTGCGTCTTCCTTAACTATATCGTAAATGGCCCTGATCTTGTTACAAGCGTACATTCTTCAAACTTTGTTTGAATTACTTCCAAGTGGTACATATATTTTTAGGGGTTAAAAGCGCTAAAAACGAGGCACGAGTAGGAGAGACACACACCACAGAGCGCTACTTGCAACTTGTTTGATGTTGGAAAAACACACGTACCGCAAAACCAGCAAGTCACATATCCAATTCAGTTCCAACCGCCGCTTATCACATTTCGTACTCTTACACCGTGCATGATTGTAAAAACGATAACTCCGATTCAAACAGGGTTATCGATGGGGCACTTACACCAGTACCTTCGTTACACTCGGAAATAAAAAAAACGCTTCGGTTATCTCCCTTGTCTTTCTATTTTTGTTTCGTGCCAAAACGTGAGCCACATCCTGTTCGCCCATTGAGCCGCTGTGACCTAGATATGGCTCCCTCAAACTTGCCTTTGTCCCCATCGTGGTTGTCTTCTGCGCCGAAGTCGACACAAAGAAACCATCGTACGTCTCTGCTCGGCAAGAAGGAAGAGAAAGACGGTACTAGAACCATTTACTCTCAAACCGATGTTTCTACAAGAGACATTTTTCGTGTTTTCCTTTTCCTTCTCCGTTTCGTGATTAGTTTT
>JAZHYW010046128.1:0-11432 GCA_037355805.1 Ixodes ricinus | reverse complement strand
ACACACACACACAGACACACGCACACACACACACACGCACACACACACACACACACACACACACACACACACACACACACACACACACACACACACACACACACACACACACACACACACACACACACACACACACACACACACACACACACACACACACACACACACACACACACACACACACACACATATATATATATATATATATATATATACAATGGGCATGGTGGCGGGAGGCTGAAGGCGTGGGTATATAACTGGGAAGAAAAAGATCCTTGGTGAAAACAGCAACAACGGACGATTTATTCTTGGACGTTTCGACCGGAGTCCGGCCTTCGTCAGGAAGAACTTTTACAGATGAACGCGGGTGATATTTATACAATGCTACGGTCGAGTCCAAGTTTCAAAAACGGCGGGATGACGGTTGGAGTTTCCAAAGAAGCGTAGGAAGAGTTCCAGATGGGCAAAAGTTTATACAATGCTACGGTCGGGTCCAAATTTTGGAGGGATGACGGTTGGAGCTTTCGTGAGAGGGAGCGTAGGGCAATTCATATCCGGGTGAAGAAGCTTGACGGTCGGAGCCAAGTTTCAAGGACGGTGGGATGGCGGTTGTAGCATCTTGAGAGGGGGCGCGGGGTGACTTTGTGTCCGGGCGGGCAGGGGTGACCTGGACGATAGCGTACAATAGACGAATGTTACACGTGCAAACTAAAGTGCTGTCTCAAAAAAAAAACAAAAAAAAAACGGCACGGTTATTTGTGTTGTTTTGTGTGGCATGCATGAGTCAGAGCTGGAAGGGAACAATGCTAAACGTAGAAATACAAGGAAAGTAAATGAATATCAAAACCTGGAAATAAAAAAAAACGTTGATGGTCCAGTTTCGGCCACAAACACAGTACCACTGCTAACAATTAGGGCTGGGCAATTAATCGATTAACTTTCCAATTAATCGATTAAGACTTTAATCACGATCAAATTTTTAACTGGTTAATCGGGTTTTTAACCGGTACTCAAAAAGAAGTCAACTGCACGCACGCATGGCTCTATCCTGGACGACCTGCCCGAACTAGGAATTACTGATGCGCAATGACTGATCCGTAAAATAGCGCGACGCCGCTAGCTTCGCCAGCTCCGCTAATAATCCGCTAGGATCACACATGCGCAGTAGTGTCATCGCTGGTTCCAAAACGATTTGCTAAAACTCTCTAATGAAGTAGTTGTTCCGTCCTGCTACTTTGTGTTCCTTCTAGACTTTGGACAACGATACCTTAGCAATGAAGGAAGGGATGTGAACCTGAGCCCTGGGGCCTTCGGACGGGCGACACCAAGCCGCACCCCGGCCAAACAAGGTTCATACCGGCAATCTGATAGGCGTACAGACAAAGAGAACTGGCGGGGGCAAGACAGGTAAAAACGCCTTGGTAATTCACGCGCTAGCCTTCAGCCGGCTTCTAGATTTGCTTACGCTTATCAGGAAAGCAGATCTGGCAGCCGGCTAAAGGCTGGCGCGTGAATCACTGGAGCGAGTGTACCTAAGCCTCTCTCACCACCTTCTTTTCTGTTTCCGTAAACCAGGCGATGCGACACCTATGAATGTGTACCAGTCAGAGTGCCGAATTGATTTGTTGACTTAGTTCACAAGCAAGTTTTGAATACGCTTCCGGGGAGCTTGCCCAACGGCGCCATAGGAGCACCTGTTCCCCGTTTTTATGTCAATAAAATGTTTTCATTTGTGGGGACCGTTGGTCACCCTTCCCCGATGGCCGGTATAACGGCCGTGGTTCGGAACGCTCGCCCTGGCTGCCGTGAGCAGTGTTGCCATCGCTCGGCGTCAGAAATCCGCTAAAAAGCAATAACAAATCCGCCAGATTCCGCTTGATTCTAATATATATCCGCTCAACTTCCCGCTAAGATCTATTTTAGTAAAAAAAAAAAACAGTCATATTTCATATGATAAAAACTTTTATTATTTTTAAAAGCTCCCAAGACTATGAGAGCTGAAATAACATATAAAAGAGTCTTCCAAAAAGTGTAACTAGGATACAAGAGGCTTCAATGCTGCGGTTGTCGTCAACCTCATCACGGATGAGGCTAAAAGTTATAAATGTTCACACTGAACAAAAAAAAAAAAAGAACTCACAGGTCATTGAAAAAACAGATCGAGGTCTTCGTCACCGCTGTCGTCGTCTGACACCATCTCCACAGGACCGCTGGTACTTGTTGAGGGACCAGAAAGGTGACTTGGTTGCACATACGTTGCAGATGTCCCGATTGTACTAACAACCGCCACAGGAACTTCTTAATCAAAACAACTCTTCTTGTGTCGCTTCAGCCCCACTCTTACGACGAGGATGGCGTTTGTTGTTTCAGGCTTCAGCTTGTTCCTGAGCTTCGATTTTACTATGTTAAGCTGACTAAACGTCCTCTCTACTTCGGCATTTGAGTAGGGCAGCACCAGCATCGACATGGCAAATCCGGCCAACTCGGCGAACGGGTTTTCTCCACAGGCGTCCTTATAGGAGTGAACTTCACACCAGAACGACTGCGTGGACGATATTTGCTCCCAGTTAAGGAAGGTGATTTTGCTCCACTGGTTTTGAATTTTTCCATTGTTTCAGGGGCACTGCCATTGCTTCCAGCAGAGGAATCAATGGCTCCTTCATGACGCACAAAGTGTTTTCAGAACGATAAAAGTGATGTCTTCTGAGAACTGTGATGTTGTCGGGAAGTCGCTGTCTGATTTGATCTACTAGCGTGTTAATAAACCTTATGCAGCTTTCTCGCATCACAGCTTCATCTGCGAGAGAGAACCCGTCGGTCTTCTCAGCCTTCATGTTTTCAACGTACGTCTCAAACAGGTAGCCCAGATATGGCTTGGGGTTCAAGTGGTCCTCAAGTCTGCACGTCAAAACGTCGGAATTACGACTTTTTGAACTAAGCTCGAAAGCAAGGTCATGAGCAGACATGTACACGTTACCCCAAAAAAGTAACTAAATACCGTTACTCGTTGCTCGCTCAAAAAGTAACTAAATACGTTACTCGTTACCGATTCTCAAAAGGAACGCGTGAGTAACTTCAAAAGTAACGAGTTACTTTTCACGTTACTTTGACGACCAAATACACAACTGTTTTTGTATCATGGTTTATTGTTTTCTTTTTAGTAGTCATTGCCCTTACGGAACAGCTGCCTGTAGTAGTTTTCATCTGTTATGTTTCCCCGCTTCTTTGAAAATTCATCTCCGGCGACGCTGAATAGTCGTTCTACCGACGCGCTCGAAGGAACGGCAGTGTTGTGCTTCAGGAATAGCTGGCGAATCTTCGGGAACTACGTCTTCATTGAGGAGAGCGGGTAGTGGGTTATGTGCCTTTCTGTGTTTCCAACCTCCGGGTTTACATTCGGTCCGTACCCGGTTCTAGAAAGTTCACCCAACGAACCTGATTGTGCTCGCTGGGTGAAGGACATTCCAAGTTGTAGAGTTCAGTACAGCAACGTATATCGCTGGACACGTCAGTCGAACTGTTCGACTGACGCGTTCAGCGATATACGTTGCGGTACTCTCATACTGTTTATTTGTTTTCCGGGTTGCCCATCTGCCTTTGTCGCAATAGACGCAAACACAGGTTAGAATTAAAACGAGGCCAGCTAATTGCGCTGTTGTACACGTTACTCCTCAAAGTAACGAGATACCGTTACTCGTTACTTGGCCTTAAAAGTAACTAAATACCGTTACTCGTTCCTTTTCAAAAATGTAACTAAACACGTTACTCGTTATCGAAAATAGTAACAAGGAACAAGTAACTCGTTACTTGAAACGCGTTACGTACATTTTTGGTCATGAGGTCTTTCAGCAGCTTTGTTTGATCCACATCTTTCGCCTCGAATGCCTTGTTAACCTTCTGAACATCTGTCAGAATCGGTCTCAAAAAAAGCAAGTACCCCAGATTGATCTGGTTTTCGTACATATCATACAGCACCTCTGCCGCATAGCACGTTTCAGTGTTCCTCGCCATTTCGAAGTGCGTCTTCAATTCGGTCCACTGGTCTACGATCCTTGATACAGCTATTTCGAGGGATAGCCACCGCGTCCTGCACGCTTGCACAATCTTCAGTGGTTCATCGCCGTCATTCATCAGACCGTAGAGCTTCTTGTATGCAAGTTGCCGGGCAGGGGATCTCGCGAACCAGTTGTACGTTTCGCTTATTAGGTATTCCAAGTTTCTCGGCAATGCTTCCGCCGTAGCAGCCGATGTGGCTAGCTGCAAAGAGTGGCAGACGCAGCGGATCAGTACGAGGTGGGGAGCCTCAGCTTTCAACTTTCGATGAACGCCATTATTGATCCCTACCATAACGCTCGCGTTATCTGTCCCTAGGCCTCTCATCCTTTCCAGTTTAAGACAGTACTCCCGCAGAGTGGATTTCACGGCTGGCCACAATTCCATCTGCCGTGCACACTTCTAAGGTGCACAAGTTAAGGAATGTGGTCACGATCGTTGACTTTGTGACACTGTGATTGATGATAGAAATGGCAAGAAATGTTGTGACACTGACGTCGGTCGACTCATCAATGATCAAGCTGTAATAGCTGTCTCCAATATCCTGTGCCAGATCCGCCTTGAAGTGTGGGCCAAGAACGTTCTTAATCACTGAAGCGCACTTGGAGCGCCGCATTTGATAGGCTATTGCAGCTTCGCTGTCAGGAAACGACTTCTTATACAGTTGGCACAAGTGATCGGCAGTCATAATTGAGCAATGTTCGGCGATAAATAGAGCAGTTCTGCTCTCAGCGGCATTCCCTGGTTGGACTTGCCTTTTGTAGTGAAGCCCAATTGCTTCTGGATCGAAGAACTGCCAGCCAGTTCCCTATGCTTCTTGCTGTTCGCATGAGCTTTCAGGTCCGAATATCTGCTGCCAAGTTGACAGCCGCAGTGCTTGCACGCTGCAACTTGTTTTCCGTCACCAGACGCTTTGCATTGCAGCCATTTGCTGAGCAAGGAATCCTTCAACCACTCCGTCCTGAACTTCTGCGAATATACCACTTTCGGCATAACTCAAGAGGAAGGAGAGTCAGATTACACGGAAAATAAACAGAACCTTTTTCGACACAAAGCAGTCTGACGTCGTTCCTTTATTCTCTACAGCTTCGAACGCACAAAAAAAAGTGGATGGCTGCTTCGTAGTGGTGCAAAACTATCGATAGTACTATCGATAGTATCGATAGTCACCAGAAATCTGACTATCGATAGTCAAAAAACTATCGATAGTACTATCGATAGTCGACTATCGAAAAACTATCGATAGTCCTATCGATAGTCGACTATCGAAAAACTATCGATAGTACTATCGATAGTCGACTATCGAAAAACTATCGATAGTACTATCGATAGTCGACTATCGAAAAACTATCGATAGTACTATCGATAGTCGATCTATCGAAGAACTATCGATAGTACTATCGATAGTCGACTATCGAAAAACTATCGATAGTCGACTATCGAAAAACTATCGATACTACTACCGTTAGTCGACTACCGTAAACCTATCGATAGTACTGCATGTCGACGGTTTACTATCGATAGTTTTGCGACACTAGTAGTTTGCGTCGCTCCCTCTTCTCTCTTTCTCGCTTTATTTTTTCAAATGGGATACCCAACTAGCCCAAGCGCTCCCAACTTTGGTTCAGCTTTCAGTAATGCCGAAGACGGGAGTTTGGGCGAAGAGAGGAGGAAGGGAGGCGAGCGGCGGTGCGGCAACTGTGTTCGCTCTAGTGGTGCGAAACTATCTATAGTAGTATCGATAGTATCGATAGTCGACAGAAATCGGACTACCGATAGTAATTAAACTATCGATAATGTCGCAGAACTATCGATAGTCGACTATCGAAAAACTATCTAGGACTATCGATTGCGACTATCGAAGAACTATCGATAGTACTATCGATAGTCGACTATTGAAAAACTATCGATAGCCGACTATCAAAAAACTATCGAAAAACTATCGATAGTCAACTATCGAAAAACTATCGATAGTACTATCGATAGTCGACTATCGAAAAACTATCGATAGTACTATCGATAGTCGACCATCGAAACACTATCGATAGTACTATCGATAGTCGACTATCGAAAAACTATCGATAGTACTATCGATAGTCGACTATCGAAAAACTATCGATAGTACTATCGATAGTCGACTATCGAAAAACTATCGATAGTACTATCGATAGTCGACTATCGATAGTACTATCGATAGCACTATCGATAGTCGACTATCGAAAAACTATCGATAGTACTATCGATAGTCGACTATCGAAAAACTATCGATAGTACTATCGATAGTCGACTATCGAAAAACTATCGATAGTACTATCGATAGTCGACTATCGAAAAACTATCGATAGTACTATCGATAGTCGACTATCGAAAACTATCGATAGTACTATCGATAGTCGACTATCGAAAAACTATCGATAGTACTATCGATAGTCGACTATCGAAAAACTATCGATAGTACTATCGATAGTCGACTATCGAAAAACTATCGATAGTACTATCGATAGTCGACTATCGAAAAACTATCGATAGTACTATCGATAGTCGACTATCGAAAAACTATCGATAGTACTATCGATAGTCGACTATCGAAAAACTATCGATAGTACTATCGATAGTCGACTATCGAAAAACTATCGATAGTCACTATCGAATAACTATCGATAGAACTATCGATAGTCGACTATCGAAGAACTATCGATAGTACTATCGATAGTCGACTATCGAAAAACTATCGATAGTCGACTATCGAAAAACTATCGATAGTACTATCGATAGTCGACTATCGTAAACCTATCGATAGTACTGTATGTCGACGGTTTACTATCGATAGTTTTGCGACACTAGTAGTTTGCGTCGCTCGCTCTTCTCTCTCTCGCTTTATTTTTTCAAATGGGATACCCAACTAGCCCAAGCGCTCCCAACTTTGGTTCAGCTTTCAGTAATGCCGAAGACGGGAGTTTGGGCGAAGAGAGGAGGAAGGGAGGCGAGCGGCGGTGCGGCAACTGTGTTCGCTCTAGTGGTGCGAAACTATCTATAGTACTATCGATAGTATCGATAGTCGACAGAAATCGGACTACCGATAGTAATAAAACTATCGATAATGTCGCAGAACTATCGATAGTCGACTATCGAAAAACTATCTAGGACTATCGATAGCGACTATCGAAGAACTATCGATAGTACTATCGATAGTCGACTATCGAAAAACTATCGATAGCCGACTATCGAAAAACTATCGATAGTACTATCGATAGTCGACTATCGAAAAACTATCGATAGTACTATCGATAGTCGACTAATCGAAAAACTATCGATAGTACTATCGATAGTCGACTATCGAAAAACTATCGATAGTACTATCGATAGTCGACTATCGAAAAACTATCGATAGTACTATCGATAGTCGACTATCGAAAAACTATCGATAGTACTATCGATAGTCGACTATCGAAAACTATCGATAGTACTATCGATAGTCGACTATCGATAAGTTCTGCGACACTATCGATAGTCGATATTGGAAAAACTATCGATAGTATCGATAGTCGATTTATCGATAGTTTTGCATCACTGCTGCTTCGCCAATCGCCTCGCTTCCCGCCGGGAGCGGGCTCGTTGTCTGCACCGCAAGCGGCAGGAGGCGCGCCGAGTCCCGGCTCGGGTGCATCGCAGCTCGTCGGATTTGTTCTGCCCACAAAGTAGGGATGCCGCGAACTTTTTTCGAACCGAAGTTTCGATGATCGAATCGAGCGGTTCGAAAGGTTCGAAAGATTTCGAATTTTCGAACTTTCTATATCGTACAATTCGACGGAAGTCGCATTTTCGAACTTGTAAAACTAAGAAGTTCGACGCTTTTCGAACCGTCGAACTTATTACGCTAGAAAATTCGATACTTTTCGAACTTTCGAATTTATTATGTTGCAAAATTCAATGCTTGTCGAACTTTCGAACTTGACAGACCAAAAACTTCGATGATTTTCGAACTTTCGAATTTCTTGCACTAAAAAGTTCGAAGCTTTCCGAACTTTCGAACTTCCTACGCCAAGGAATTCGATAATTTTCGAACTTGCGAACTTATTTATCAAGAGAATTCAAAAAGTTTCGAACTTTCGAATCCTGAAAAATCAAAAGTTTGATGAACTTCGAACTTTTAGGGTAAAAGTTCGACGTTCGTCGAACTTCGAAAGACCGGCGGACATTTTCATTTGAATTCAAGTAGTGAGGTACAATCGTAACTTTTTTTTCTAGAATTATTACATGCGGTGCTGCGTTCCTTACGAAAGACAATGCCGCTTATTACAATGTTCTGGCAAGCTCAGTTTTAAAGAAATAAATTCCCGAAGGGGCGAGGAAGGACGACGGGTTTTTGACGATTGTCGTTTGTGCCATATTTGAAGCGCGCTAAAGCCGAAGCTATTTACAGTAGCGATGTCAAACTTTTTAAGAATGATCTATGTATAGCCTAGGTAAGTGTCGTCTTAAGATGTGATTATTGTTATTCAATATGAGTTTCGAAGAAATGTCCAAATATGTATCTACAAGCAATTATGTCCTAAACGTGGTATTTTTTTTCCTCTAAGTTGTTTGAGGTATCGCATTTAAATTAACACCACAGACAGTACATATAATTGCCATCTGCAGAATACAAAATAATGTGGAATGAGGAATAAATTAACTTATGGGGGAAGATTTCTAATATTAATCAAGTTCAACACGCCATTAAATTTTTTTTTTTTTTGCGTTACGTTTTTGGGAGTGTTTTTTCTAGCCTGTAGAGATTTTGGTAGGAGAAACTTGTTTCGAAGTTCTGAGCTTCTGAATATGCAAGAATACAACACTTCCGGCGGGATCTTTATAGTGTTTTTTTTTCTCCAGCTTTTTATCCCCGCATTCATTGTTATGTTTCTTTTTCTTTTACCAATGGCACAGTTATTTGGGTCGAAAAGACATAGCTTTGAACTTCCGAACCTCTAAGCATGTGACAAGTAGTGCCTTCTGACAACGAGTTTCCGAAAATGACGATTCTACGCGATCTTGTATGCAGTCAAGAGCGACAGTACTTATACATAGACATAAATAATTTCAGATTAAAATAAGCTCGACCACGCCCTCTTTCCCTGTATTGTTTTCTTTAACAGTCCGAAATATCTGGAAGGGGGAAGGGGGGCTAGAGCACCTCCCCCCCTCCCCCCGTTTTTCCTCTTCCGACTTGTATTGTAGAACGCTCCTCGACGCCGAGTTGTGTCGGCTTCTGTGCTTTTTGCGAGGAGTTTCCTCCGTCCCGGAAAATAAACCTCCAGGACAATTACAAACTAAACTTACTATATGCCAGCGTCACTCGGGCGGCGTTCGATCGGATTACTACCAGCGTGCAAGGGGTGGGGAGGTACTTTGCCAGGTCGCTTCAAGGTTTTTTGAGCCTCAACCTCCTGCCCGCCCCTGGCCGTTTCGAACTGGATGAGTATCGTAAAACAGTGCGTTCGTGTGATCACTACTGCGCTATGCACGTTAAAGACCCCCCCCCCCCCGGGCTGGCGGTCAAAATTACTGATCTATGGTCACACGTCACTCTGCACTGGCAAATATTCCAGCGCATAAAAAAATATTCAAAATCTTCGAAGTTTTTTTTTTCGATATTAGCTTTAATTGAGAATCGAAACCTTCGAACTTTTCGAACTTTATGTAGAAAAAATTCGAAATCTTCGAAGTTTTCGAACTTAATGTCTATAAAAATTCGAAGGGTTCGAATTTTTCGAATTTTATATCCAAACAATTTCGATATCTTCGAATTTTTCGACCTTCAGGTCCCAAGAAATTTAAATTTTTCGAATATCTCGAATTTTTAAGTTAGGAAAGTTCGAAATCTTCGAATTTATCGAACCTCAAGTCAAAAAATATTCGAAATATCCGAACCCGAAATTTTAGAAACCATGAAAGCTTCGAACTTTTCGAATTCGAAACTCCACTGTGATCGGAAGTTGCGAATTTTTCGATTTCGAACCTCGGTCGGTACGAAAATATCGAAATTTTTCGAATGCGAACCTCAGTTCGCTTCGAAAATATCGACACCTTTCGAAATCGAACCTAGGGTGGTTCGCGACATCCCTAGTCAGGCACAAGCAGGACAAACACTCGGAGAAAACAGGCAATCAGGATGTGATTTTTTTATTAAGTTGAAAGCCTTATGTGTCTCATCGTTCAGTCGACCTTCAAAGTGCTTGAGCGAAAACACGTCGAGTCACTAAAGGTACCTAAACCGGCGACACGGGTAGAAAAATAATGATTAAATAGCGCAAAGGACAGACACGGACATGAAGTAGACGGGACAGCGCTATACTCACAACTGGGGTTTTAATAGAAAAATAAAGAGAAGAAAGAAGCGAAAGAAATTCTACGAAAACCAAAATGGACGAAAAAAAATTAAAAAAATTAAAGAAGCATGAGAATTGTAGTTGTAAATTAATATAAAGAAGAAGTAGATAAAAATAAAAAATAGAAAAATATTAATAAAGACATTAAAAATAATTTTAACATTATTGCAACATGACTTTGAAGGATGAAGTTTTAGATAATCATGCCCCTAACTGAAAACCTTTTGACACCTCGTGTGGGGTGGTGTAGGTATAATAGTTCTTTGTCTGATAAGGACACAGAACCGTACCGTGGCAAAAGATCAAGAGAACTTTACGAGGCGCAGGCAATCAAGGCATGTGGTGACGTCTGTGTCAGTGAACCTTCTGTGTCCTTATCAGACAAAGAACTATTATACCTACACCACCCCACACGAGGTGTCAAAAGGTTTTCAGTTAGGGGCATGATTATCTAAAACTTCATCCTTCAAAGTCATGTTGCAATAATGTTAAAATTATTTTAAGGCCTTTATTAATATTTATTTTTTATTTTTATCTGTTTCTTCTTTATATTCATTTACAACTACAATTCTCATACTTCTTTAATTTTTTTTTCATTTATTTTCGTCCTTTTTGTCTTCCGTAGAATTTCTTTCGCTTCTTTCTTCTCTTCTTTATTTTTCTATTAAAACCCCAGTTGTGAGTATAGCGCTGTCCCGTCTACTTCATGTCCGTGTCCGTCCTTTGCGCTTTTTAAATCTTTATGTTAAACCAACTAGCCCCCTTAATATTTTAGTAAGGTAGAAAAACCCACATTATTCAGTAATCAGCTGCACCAGAACCCTTTTAGACCAGGGCGGTCGTTAGCGAAAAAGCGTCGCAGGCGTAGTAGACTGAAATAAAGTTTTTACCACCACCACCACCATAGATATAATAAAAAACAAAAGAAACACACCACAAAAAAAATATTTTCTCGTTCAGTCCCTTGGTAAGCGTTGAACCAGCGACCTTTCGTTCCGCAGCCCAACG
>JAZHYW010046127.1:0-11487 GCA_037355805.1 Ixodes ricinus | reverse complement strand
AGTAATTTTAGTACCTCAAAAAGTGTGCAGATTACTCACGGGACTACTTCCTATTAAATGTAATCAAATGAATACAAAATTACTGCATGAAGTGATCAACTACAAAGTATTTGATTACTGGTAGCGAGCACCGTACATGTCTGGTATAGCGTACTTTTGGGGGCTAAGGGAGTTTGGGTGCCAGCCGCTGTCGTCAAAGAGGCCGGTGACTTCCCGTTCCTCACGGCGGCAACCGTTCCCTCTTTGCGGGCGGCTGGTCCCAGAGGTCCCGCTTGACCGTATCCACTGGGACGGGGCACACCCGCGACTCGTACCGGAGAGCTAGCTTCGTCAACGCCGGCACGGAAAAACACACCACGCTCATGGAACTGGTGCCCAACGCGGGTGCCGACAGCGGACAAGGCGCCGCCGGCCACAGGAGGAAAGCAAAGTCCCGCAGAGCTCCGGTTCCGTGCGCTTCGCGGTGCCCGGCGGCTAACCACCTCAAGCCACACACGAGAAGCAACAACAACCATGACAGCAGAGCGGCCGCCTACGACTAGGAGATTGAAATGGACACTCGGTTTTGAAGACGCTCTTGGCTTCACCGCCAAGAGCGTCGCCAATAACGTGGCGATTCATGTCCAGTGACTATAAGTGAGAAGTGTGTTCACAAGATGGAAGGTGTCGGCTAGGAGTCGGCGCCCAATTCGAGAGGAGCGGGTCCTCCTTCGTAATCCATTGCCATCTGCCCATTTTACGTTTTATTTGAGGAGCCGGGGAGCCAATGCTTGTGATGTGTCGTTCCCTTTACATGTTAGTTATGGTCGACATCACTCGAACCTTACTCCAAAAGTCTGGTCACTGAAGGAAACTGAATGGTTGAATATGTAGGTTCTGACTGTGGCTAAAGTGCGCGTGAGGGTCTTGTACGATTTGTCCGTAATGAATTTCTTAAAGGGGCGGTGCAACGATTTTATGATTAAAAGAATTTGCATCTTGTCATTTTTACGTTGTTCATCGTGTCCCAGAGATTACAGAAAACATCTCCTTCATTAAAAAATGTCGCGATTAAGCTGCATAATCGCAAAGCAAAAGTCGAGCTTTTTCCCCACCTGCAGCCCCAAGCGGCAGCCGAAGGAACTACGGCGAAAAGATTACGTGACCTCGCTCGGCTCTAAGCTGCAGCATAACGCCCGCTAATGTGAGCGGAGAGAGGGAGAGGAAGCGTCCTCCGAGATAGCACACGGGAAGCTACACGGCACTCCGAATGACGTCACTGGGAGTGCGACCAGGTGTGACCCTGAAGACTGGGAGTGAGTTGAGGGGTGCCCGAAATGCCAATATTTATCTTTTTTTTACGCAACAACTAGGACACGCAGGCGAAATCGGATTTCTGTTCTTTACTTCAAAAGTGTCAGAGGGCAACTTCCACAAATCTTTGACCGAAGTCCGGAAATCGTTGCACCCCCTAAGAAAAATGGAGCGGTATTTTGGAAGTGTCAATATCAAAAATGGCATCCAATATGTGACGCGGAAATTTTTATCCTAGACTGAAGGAACTTGAAAACACTCACGAATGAGTGTATACATGCCTGCCCGAGTTTTACGTAACCATGTTGTCATTGTCACAGAATATATGCGTCGCTTGTCTTTGTGAAAAGAAACAAACACATTGTTAACCCTTCCTCTTATACCCTGTGTGAATGATACGAATGAGAACGTTTAACTACGCAAAGGAAGTGTATTGAGAGCTACCAGCACCTCCACCAGAAATAATAAAGCCCTTTCATCAAATAAAATGTTAACTAATATCCCGCTTCAACATTGCTGCACTATAGTTTATTGAAACGAATCTAAACAGTCCTTGTCACTTTCGAAAGCTCCAAGGCCTCGCGGCCTTCGAGAGCTTTGCATCGGATAATGAGATGGCCCTAACCCTGTTCATGTTCCTTCAACCGAGGTGTCTGAAGCCATCTTTGATACTCGAGTAGATTCTGATCATATGCGTGCATTCTGAGACAAAAATAAATTTATGCCATAAATTATGAGACTAAAATAACTCTGTTCTATAAATACGCCAACGAAGATCGGTTAATGTTTAAAGAACATCCACTGCGGCTCTCAATAGTGTTTACTGGAAAGGTTATATCTGTACCTTTTCTTTTATTCTTCCCTTCCTTCAGAACGCTTTCACAGTGTTTCCTTAATTTAATTCGCAGTTCAAATGTGGTTTTTTGTATACAATGCTTTTCGCTCACTCGCTGTACAAAAACATGTATTTTTTTTCATCTTTGTTGCGTTTGTTTTGCCAATAGTAAGGATTTGTTTGTATCTGGGCAATATCGACCATATGATTTACGACTGCAGTTGGTTCAAGCGTTACAATGACATTCCACCTTCAAATACTTTCTATTTCTGAAGCAGGATTAGAGACGGTTACAAATGACCCTTCTGTGATAATCAATATAAGGTGGTGCTGCTGTTTATTGTCCGACTGCACTGTATTTTAACTAAACACATTGCAATATGAAACTAGGACCGACATTAGAATGTTTCTTTTTCCATTGCGTAGAGGCTTTATATTTAGCGAACGTTTCTTCCTCTTTTTTTGTGGTTAGAATATGTTTTAGGTCCACTTTTTTCTCTTTCTTTTTCAAGAATATTTGATTAGTAATTATGTGCCTGAGTTTAGTGGGGTTTTTTTGTTTTTTTTACACATCTGTCAAATGTTTTTAAGCCCGAATTCAGCGCAGTACGGACTTCGTTCGCATTACACTGTTATATGAGGCCCACATATGTAAAGAATAAATTATATCAGGATATATTACCACTCTGTGCGGAATTATTTGAATTATAAACAAAATATTAGTTGCATCAAGAAGGGGTGCCGTTGGTTTTTATGTTCCCAGTACCTAAAAACTCAGCGGAAGAAAATGGAGAACGGTGGATTTAATTAAACCGTTAAAACTCTTTACGCTTTCAGTTTATTCTTAGAATGAAAACTTATTTAACACGTAATGGTTAATGTAACAGCAGGATACGTGGTACATTTGTAATGATTTCGGCATTCCCTCACATTCAGCAGAAGCTGCGATTGGATTTGCTGGTTTCGATGAGCATGTTCTCGCTTAATTAGGTAAGCTACTCGTAATAGCATAACAAAAAAATTGACCGAATAAAATAATCTTCAGCAGTGCTTTACAAATAATCATTGCAGAGAATGCTTAGCTACAATTGTTTTCATTCTTCGCGGTATTGGATGTCATTGGGAACTGCGTAGCACCTGCCGACGAGTATTGTTATCATTGGGAGCTCCCGCTGCCATTAAAAAAGAGGTTTGGAGCACACTCTCGAAGCGTTATCGGTCTTGAAAAAACGGTTTGCTAAAGCTCACCATTTTCACCGATTGCTACGTTTTTTTTTTTTTAATATATAAAAAAAGAAACTTTTTGTGATGGTGCCTGGGTCTAAATTCCCCGGAAGTTTAGCGCATAAAGCGTTGGACAAAATTGAGAAAATTTAGTTATATTAACAATAAGGTGCATTGTACTTACTGAGTGATAGCGTTTGCAAACATACGTTTAATTTGACAAATACCCAGGCGATTCACGCTGCTGCTCGGGAGCCTCTTTTTATGTCACCAACTTGAAGGAATGAATGACGTCTTGAAAAGCTCTAATAAAAGTGAACAGAAGTTCTGTTACGGACATGAAATGTCTCTTGTCTCCTTATTTTTTGCCTGCTTCCTCCAGTCACTCTAGTTTCCTCTTACGAAATCAAATTTGACTTTCTATCGCTTAGAACTGCGGTTGTCAATCTTTCACTTCTTAACTGCCCCAGAAAGGTATCTATGAGTATACGGGCAGGTTTAAGCGAAACCAGAAACCGAACCATAGTCGCCCATTTCTGCGTTAGTATACAAAAAACAAAGGAGATATTGCCACCTGAAAAGGTGCTGTTTCATGTACACACTATACTTACATTGAAATGGAGCAAATGTTTGTACGTAAAACGCAGGGTTCCCTATAGGCCACACAATGCATGCGTGGACAGCCCAAACATGATAATTTGCCAAAAAGGTTCAAACGATCACAATTATACACGATATTATAAAGTTATATATAATAACACTGCTGGTCTCACGTCGTCGTCGGTAGGATTATTTTTACACATAAGTTTTTTACAAGTCGGTCACAAATAGCGTGAGGCGCTCACTTCTGAAGTACAGGACACGGCCATGATGCTATGACACATTGAGAGTGGAACAGATCGACTGTATCTACATATGGCCAGGAACAGTGCTACGTGTACCGCGTCATATCCCTATGTTTTCTTAACCTCTCCGCCCCTGCTCGTCGCGATTTTGGTGGATATAGTACCGGAGTGCGGTGTTGAAGTCACCAACTGCTACGTGATCCACATTAAAAAAAAAACAGGTTGTGCATTGTGCTGTGATAGATAAATATATCCTTTATAGCGAAGACACCAGAGGCCATTTTAAGGTAGACTTGAGGCTGGTTCACACTTGTGTCTGTTCACGACCGAGTGCATCAAAAGCTCTAGTGATCTCATACGACGAGAACACACTGGCGCCATCTATCGGTAGCCGTGGAACACTTGTGATGATTTCAGTATATTTCCTACTTTTTCCGCGGATCATTCTTTTCTTTTATTGGCTCGAAAATCTTTCCATAATTTTATAAAGACCCTTTCTCATGCATGGATAGCACGTATTTGATCTCGGAGATACCACAAAGTCTTCATTCCAGGGCCACCTGATAGGTGGCGCCAGCGTGCCAGTGAGTTTAGAGTAACTGTAGGCTCGTTCGATTTACCTGCACCTCCTGCATCGGTGCAGAAAAGTGCAGGGCGGAGTACTTCCGGTTGTATCTTAGTACACATACCGGAAGTACGCATGTTCTACACTTTTCTGCACCGGTGCCTGAGGCGCATGTAAATCGAACGAGCCTCATTATATATTCACCTACGGAGCAGAGCACCGCAACAGCCTCAAATGTTTTTACTTTTAGTGTAGAACCTTTCGCAAAATTTGCGCCATCTTGTTTCAAAACTACAGCGAGTGCTGAGGTATCCATTGATATGACGAGAGTATCTCGAAACGCTAGCGTTCCCGACGCTGCTACAGCGCTACTCGTGATATACCTTTCCATTGATTCGTGCCACGTCATTGCACGCAGACAAGATTGAATGTCAATCATAATAATAAGACCAAAATATGCACGCGAACCGCACGTGCGTCGGGAAATCTAACAGGCTCTACTTTGAAGGGGCAAATGCTCATGGTATGTTGTTTCCATGGCCGGAAGGGAAATCTTAGGGGCTCTACTTTTAAGGGGTAAATGCTTGTGGTATGTTGTTTCCATGGCCGGAAGGAAATCTCAAAGGCTCTACTTTGAAGGAGCAAATGCTTATGGTATGTTGTTTCCATGGCCGGAAGGGAAATCTAAAGGTTCGACTTTGAAGGGGCAAATGCTCATGGTATGTTGTTTCCATGGCCGGAAGGGAAATCTAAAAGGCTCTACTTTGAAGGGCCAAATGCTTATGGTATGTTGTTTCCATGGCCGGAAGGGAAATCTAAAAGGCTCCAGTTTGAAGGGGCGAATGCTCATGGTATGTCGTTTCCATGGCCGGAAGTGTGATCTGGCTAGTTTAGCTGGCCTACCATTGCTGCCTCAACAGAAACTTCGAAAGCTGCTTGTACGCACGCGCTCCTACTATACTCATGCTGTGCTGCAACGACGATATTGCCAGGCCTATGAATAATGTAATCAACATGGGAACGCCTTAGCATGAGCTTGATTCTAATAAACTCTGCTGCCTGTCTTTATTTACGTTATTTTTTATTGTTTTTGGAAGATCAAGTTGCGTGCAAGAAATTGATGATTACCGTTAAACGCGAAAATCACTTCCGTTTCTAAAAGCACAAAATCGGGGGTATACGATATACAAGCCACGAAAAACATTAGAGTACGTAACTCACACTCAATCCATAACGCTGAACTGGCGATTTATCCATGAAGAAATGTCGCCCTTTCAATCGAAGACGGCTCGAGTAGTTTTCGAGGACAAATGTGTAGCTATATGCCACCGTTTACAATCGCCCGTCTTCAGTGCAGCATTGTACTCGTTAACTTCCTCTATAATGAAGACATCCGTAATTGCCGTCAAGCTCCTACTTGGTAGGAGATCGTTCACAGCGGCGTTACCCCCACTCGCTGCGCCAACCGCCCCGGACATAGTCACGGCGGTGCACTTCAGTACACTGCGTTGCCTGTTATAGTCTTTAGCATAGTCAAACATGGCTTCTTGTCGCCTTTGCAGGAGACTCGACGGACGCAGTGACATAAGGCACAGTTTACCTCGCATGCGCCGTCGTGCGTCTGCTAAATCCCTCGGAAGCACGCACGTGCGTGCGCGCTGCGTTGTCGGTTGTGTCGTCTGCTTCATCACTGGCTCTTTGGAACAGCGCTTGCGTTATAAAAAGGGTCCAATTACAGATGTCTAACTAGCAGACATGATGTCTGAAGGTTCAAGAAGTGGGGCATACTTCGATGTAAGATCTACGTTTCGCGAACGCAGAGGGAATAACAAGCGGTCGTGCGTTGATCCACAGTACAGTAACAGCAGAAAGCTGCGACGCGTCACGGCGAAATCGTTGAGCATCGACGTCACGTTAACGCACCGTGGGGTGCGTGAACAAAGGTGTTCGGAACAAGGTACGCATCTGACTATTTTGTTCCGAGTGCTTTTGTTTCTTGTTTGTTCCGGGACGCGTGAAAGCGCGTCTCCCGGGACCAGCTCTTGTCATTGACAGTGCTACAACATCAATTTGTTCCTGGCTTAATTTGTTTTTTCAGAGGGCACGTGCTGTAGGAATCGGGTACTACGAAAATCCTAAGTACAAAGTGGGTTGTTAAAACTGTGGCAGTAGCTCGGTGGTAACGGCGCCGCTTCGCTTTGCGCGCAGCGGACCCATGGTTCTATTCCCGCGGGCGGCGGGCGGTCGCGTTTTTCAAGGATTTGGCACACATCGACGACGAACGCCCCACACACGCCAACTAAAACATCAAAAACTACAACATCAACAACTACAACATCAACAACCACAGCATCAACAATTACAACATCAACGACGGACGTCATTTCCAGTGGTCTCGCTGTAAAATATGCCCTTTCCCAAGCCCGCGGCGGTCCGCAAGCCCGCTTCCCCGCTGGCGAGAAAGTAAAATTTGGCATATGCAACCCTCTTTTCCACTAATGAGAGGTTGGCAGAAAAAGGAAAAGGTAGGCGATGCTCTGGCTCCGCCATTTAGTTACTCCAAATGTATTCTCACGTCGTAAGAGATCACAGGAACTCAGTCGTAAGCAAACGCAAGGCTGTGAGCCCGCCCTTACTTCCCGATGTCTGTACTTCCGTAAATTAAATGTGGCTCTTCAAACGCAAAATAAAAAAAAAAGGTATACAGATTTTACGCTCGAGCAGAGTTTGCTGAGACCGCAATCTTTTCCTGCTCCTTAAGTGAAGCGGCTACTGCAATTAACAACAAGAAAAATGTAGGAAGGCGCTTAACGCATTTTGCTTTCATTAGCAAGCATAACAAAATTACAGTTCTCAAGTTTAAGGGAGAAGACGAAGGCACTCCAAAAGTTGAACGCGTTTCGCGTGGAGTTTAGACAAAAAGAAAATCTTGCTAATACCGGTATGCCGTTCGCACGGTCGCTGAACAAGTTGTTAAGTCAGCCATATTCCTTTAGTAATGCCTCAACCTAACCACATCGCGAATGCAAGAGAGAAAGAACCAACAGAAACGAGTTATGTTAGTTTTTATACTTACGGGAAGGCGCACTCGCCAAATTAATAACGCGTTCTTTTTTGGTAACCGCCTGCGTTTTTTTAATCTTTAGTCAACGTTGGATTCGCGCCTTAATTAAATTTTCTTTCCCGAAAGATCGGGGTCTACTTCCTGTTTTCAATTTTAATATAAAGAGAAAAGGTGTGCACAATACTGCGTTATTTATATATAGGGTGCTTGGTTTTAATTCGAGCAGATTTTTTTTAAAAATTGGGTGAGAGAATTGGACGAGTGCCGTCTTCGCCATGCACTTCTCAGGCTCGGCGCACATTAGATGAGCGAATAGTCATCAGGGTAGGTTGACTAAATCACTAAGCTGTGATTATTAACCTATTTAAGTATTGGCTCTAAAGGTCATGTTGCAATTGCAGTATCGGCGACAATAACTCCTTGAGGCCAGAAAAATTTAGAGAATTTGCGTAAAGGTAGTGGTATTTAAAATATATTTCAGGAAAATTGATCGTTTTTTTGTCAAAATTAAAAATGGCTCTTCAGAAAGATTGTTGCCAGCCCTGCCCAAAAATGACGCTCGAAACAGCGGCGCAGTCACTGCGGTCACGGCGTCACTAGTGTCGTCGTCGCACCCGCGAAGGTCACGCTGCCGAGATAGCCACGACATAATTGAAACGACTCCGTCACCCTTCAAAGAGTGATTGAGAGGCAGCGCTTACGGCGCTCTTTCCGATGTCGCTTTTTTCTCAAATCGGGCCAAAAAGCGCGAGCATTGATCGATTAATATATAAAAAAAAGAGAATATCACCTTTTTCGCAATCTTTTTTTTTTTTTTAATTGGTCTGGCCTTAAATATAAATTATAGTTTTGGACATCTATTTACCATGTACTATCGGGGGAAAATACGAACAGAGGAGCGCGTGGCTCGCGGTACAGGCTGTGCTGCCTGGAAGTGAGCCTAGGGACGAGGGTGTGTGGCCTACTCCGATGCGTATGCGCCTCTTCGCTCGCGTGAGCGCGAGCTTCCTCGCGCCGCACGAGTCGAGAGAGCCTATGATAGTGGTGATAGCTTTTAGCGCACTAAGAGGCGCAAAGCCGAAGCTCCGGGAAGCGCCGAGCGAAGGGCGCATACACATCGGAGTAGGCCACACACCCTCGCCCTAGGCTCACTTCCAGGCAGCACAGCCTGTACCGCGAGCCCACGCGCTCCTCTGTTCGCATTTCATTTTCCCCCGATAGTACAAGCATAATGGAGGACAGGGTAAAAAAATTGCCCAATCAGCTTGACTGGTCCTCAGCAGTGGTGAACGAACAAAATTAATGAAAGAAATGCACAAGCAATGCACACGCAATACGCAAGCAGTTATAAATAGACTTACTATGTTCCCCCGTTGAATAAAAACAATAAACGAAACTGGCAATGGTTTACAATAATTACCGTTAATAGTGCAATTCCAACATGACCCCTAAAACCGATAACTTAAAAGTTAATTAACAAATGTTAGTTAATCAGCCAATTCGCCATGACGATTATCCCCTCATCTAATGTCCGCCGAGCCTGATAACAATTATGCGAATACGGCACATGTCTACATCTAACCACCTTTAAGAAAATATGTTCGAATGAAAATCAAGCAATTTGTACATTTTACAGGAGCGCTTATTTCTGGTGAATAAAGTCTGTAACCCCCTCCGATTGCATCGTAGATAAAGTGTACGGTTTAGTACACAAAACTTGCGCATTCATTAGTACGTTATTTTGTTTCCTTATCAAAACCTGTTCTTAAAGGCACAATTTGTTCGCTAAAAGTATTTTGGAACAAAAACGCACGAGCTTCGAAGATCGTCATTCCAGAGAAACTCTGCTTTTGTAACTTTTTTATACCATTTTTTTAACATTCTTTTTACTTCCCCACACAGTTTTTTTTTTTTCTTTTTTGGGGGAGTGTGTCTTTTTTAAAAAAACAATTACTTCGATACCTTAAAAACAAGTTAGTGATTGCTCTCACGCACCTCGCCAGAAACATGGCTTAAGGAAGGGTTCTCGTGTGCTGGGCGAATTCTTAGCTCCTGCTGTTCACTTCGACGATATTGTAAGCGCAACATTCATCTTCCCGTCAAACAATAGATAAACAAAGACTAGCCTCAGTTAGCAGTGGTGATTTCATTGAAGTCAATTTAACACTGTATCACATAGAACTCACCCCGTGTAGTTAAAGAAACCAGAAGCAATACAATTTTACACCTTCGTAATCAAAAGTTTATAACTCAGTTCATACAATATTGCATAAAACCGACAAAAAAGGTGAAGCTTTGCATCCACGCCAGTGTATTCGGAAGTGTTACTTATTGTGGCTGAAACAGAGTAGCAATTGGCAGCCTTAACAAAATACCTTCATTCTCACAGTAACAAAACAATTTTGATGTTCGACTCATCTTTTACTCTTTTTATAGCGAATGGGTAATTGTTTTTCCACATTTCTAGCTTTCTATATCGCGTTCCCGAGATTAAAGGAACACAAGCGTGGGCACGTTCCCCGTTCCTTGGGGGCACTTTTTCTAAGTGAGCCCTTCCGCAATCCATCGATTTTTCAGTCGATGATGATTTATTTTAACGGAAGCTTCACGGTCTCACTCATCCAATTAGTCGGCCTGTGCACTTTCGTACTGTTAAGAACTCTTTTGAGCTGCTCACGATGGTGCACTATAAGAGTGAACCGCTGCCAGTATGAGGGCTCCCCACGTGGCATCGTATTACATACATCGCATTCTCCTAACTCGAAATCACGTGATAACTTTGCGGCGTTTGATCGGCCACTGGTTTCTGGCGGCGTACGCTTCAGTCCACCCTACGGTGAGTGGGAATGCAGCAATGCTTCAGAAGTGCGATACAAAAGCTATTCTCTCATAACGAAAAAATAAAACTTGACACGATCAGATGCAATTTTATTGTCGGGCGCTCCTGCAACACTTAGTGTTGCGTGAGGCCATCACTCTTTCTATATTTGAACCTTAGGTGACAATTCGGTATGCCAAATGTAATTACGTCGAGGAAGAAGAATGGGTCAATTGAATAGAAGCAATTAGCGTTAATTCCGTCGGTTGCTGGTTCGTTACAATCGCGAAGTGGTGAACAGATAAAACGATTTACTTTCCGCCAATGCACTTTCGTTCAAGCAGTAATGTTATCACTGAATCGCGTCACCTATATATAGCGCGCGTCTGCGACGCACTAGGTTTAGCTCTCTGCACTTAGTACTGCATCTTACAAGAAAATGATATTACGAAATAAAAAAGCTAGTTATTATTATAATGCAATTCAATGCAAAGGCGCAAGCGAGCTGGACAAGAACGACGAAAATAATCTTTGGAGAAAAAGAACAAGAGAGACAAAGGACGAACACGAATCTCCAAACACAGCGAGGTGACTGGTGCGCATGGGTGTGCCAACCGGGGGGGGGGGGGGGGGGGGGCAAGGGGAGCGCTTGCCCCCAGTTCTCAGAGTGGGGGGGAAGGGGAGCAAGGCATGTGTTTGCCCCCCCCCCCCTGAAACAGCCGCCACTGGGCAGGGCAGACACTGGCTGGCGGCGCCCAGGGGACATTAAGGGCACCACCCCCGGCCCTCGGGGGGGGGGGGGGGGGTTCGCCCCCCCCCAATAAAGAACAAGTTGGTACGCCA
>JAZHYW010046125.1:7500-38984 GCA_037355805.1 Ixodes ricinus | reverse complement strand
ACGTTACTAGATTACCTCAGTTGTGGAACTCCCGCGGAGGGGGTACCCCCCCTCACTCACCTCAATCCGCCTGGAGTCGTTCGAAGCGCCATCTATATTTTTATTTTATAACTGTGCATTCCAAAGAGCACAGCTGAAGCGCCAAATGGCGATCACAACGCCACCATTTCTCCCGCAGCGGTCACTCGAGGAACTGCACGTGACATCTATTTTTGGCTTCAATCGGGTTACGGGGGTGCCACCCCCGTCTCCCCAGCGGACGCGCCGCGAAATACCCCCGAAGTTAAAATGCGCCTAGGTCGGGACGCGCTACCTGAAATCCCCGCTGAGGCATGGTTGTATAAAAACAATATTAATTGTGCTGCAAAACCTTGAAAACTAAAAATTTTAGAAAACATCACGCGCCCCCATTTTGTACTAATCTCCAATAAAAGTTACTACAAAAAGAGTTTTTTTCGTTGGTTTTTACGTTTCTAGTAACGTTGAAACGAACGTATCCCGATTCAGTTACCAAAGCAGCCGTCCGGCGGCGCGTCGAGCGACTCCGGGCGAGTCGTGGTGAGTGAGGGGGGTACTGTTCGTGCATGCAGCGTCTATGAACAGTTCCGTAACTGAGTTAATCTAATAACGTTGACTCCAAGTCATGTGACGTTATTTTCCCCGCAAAATGTGGAGGGAAAACTGAATAGGTTTTAAGGTGACGTGATGTCAATGATTCCGCTAAATTTAGTGGGAATCGTACTGTTGTTGATGTCAGGCGATGACAATTTTCCCACTGAATCTAGCGAAGAACAAAATTGATTCGTAGGTAACCTGACACCAAGTCATATAACGTCATTGTCCCCGCAAAAGTTAGTGGGTAAACTGAATTAGTGTTGAGGTCACGTGACGTGAATTTTTCCTCTAAATTTAGCGGGGAATTGAATTGTTGTTGAGGTCACGTGACGACAATTATGCCCTAAATCTAGCGAAGAAAATGACTGTGTTCACAGTCGACGTAAGTCATGCGATGTCGGTTTCCCGCTAAGTTTAGCAAGGAACTCATTAGGTATTGAGGTCACGTGACGTCAATTCTAACGCTGCATTTAGCGCGGTTACGCCAACGGCGACGCCACGAAACCAGGCGCGTAAGAGCTGCGTTCTAAAAACACAGTTTCTTATCAGAAACAGACGCGGAACGCTATACAAACTAAAATAGGCTGCACATTATCCGAAAAGAAAGCGTCCCAGAGTGCCCAAAATGGGCCTTAATTTGGAATAACAAATCTACATATATTAAAAATGAATAATAATTTTATTAAACATCAAACGTACGTATAGAAATGTGCTGGTCTACAAAAACAATAATGTTTGTATTCTAACCATTGCCGCTCTTCCCGCTCTGCACTAAGCATTAAAATGGCGGCACTCACAAGACAAACGAGATAGGAGTGCGGTTACTCTACGCGCAACTTATATTGTCTCTAGTCGATTTTCTTGGCAAGGGCCAGATACCAAGAAACGGCGCTCACTTGTTGTAGAGAACGATGTCTGGCAACCAAATCTTGTCGCAGGGAATTCGTAGCTTGGTCAAGTTTCCATAATCAGAAGGGTTCCACACCAGGTACTCGTCCAGCCATTCCTGCAAAATAGAGCGCATTTACATACAAATACGACAAATGATTTCACGAAGAGACCTACACTCATAGGCTCCAACAAGAACTTCGGCTGCGAGTGGGACATTTCAGGTGTTCTTAGTACCTCTGTTGATATGGTAGTATCTTTTTGTTTTCTTTTTGGAACAAGAAATTTTAGATACGATAAGGTCAACAGCTTTTGTGCTGATGTGGCAGTGACCCCGATACAAAAAAATATGTTCTCTAGTCTGTTGTAGGTGATGAATAGCAGAAGCCCCTCCAACAAACCCTTCCCCGCATTGATTGGTGTTTCTCTTTCTCCACTTGCCTCCTCTCTTCCCCGTTCGCTAGGCTAAAGTGCAAAGAACGCTGCGCTTTGAGTGAGGTTCTTGTACTGTTATTCTTAGCCTGTAAAATATTACAAAATCGCCGCTTTTATTTGCTTTGTCAGGATATTGATCCCACAAAATCACACAACGCAGCAAACTACCTGCACGTGTAGTGCTCAAAAGTGTTATAGATTGGAAGTAGTTTCCAAAAAGGTTACCCATTTTTTGTTTCTTAAAAAACACACGAAAAATGCATTCGATTGTTTTGATTATATATAAAGAAAAGTATACTGTTGTATCTTGAAAACCATGCGTGACTCAGCTTTATAAACCAAGAGTAACTATCGCGCCACCATTCTTATGCTTTTGTTGTTGTGCTGTGCGCCTATATAAGAACGTGTATTTCGAATAAATACATTCTGTACGTATCACCGCTGCTGTTTGGCCGTCTTGGTGGTCCAGCAACAACAGGCGGCCGCCAAGAGCGTGGCGCAGACAAGTTATAACAAATACGAACCTTAAACATTTGCTAAATATTTAAATGTTTGCTAAATTTCTAACAGTGTCTGACATCTATGTACAAGGAAAGTGACAAGAAGATTGAAACCTGTAATCATAACCCTTTTCTAGCATGGACTACAATACGTGTTTCACAAACTTTATTTCCTATATTTTTACCAGTGTTGCAGCTAAATTCTCTACAAATAGACTTATGATAGAAAAATATATACTTATCATTACTATTGTAGAGTACAAACTATTTAAACAATGTAATTGAATTGTTTTCCAACCACGTTGCGAGATAGTTCTAGAAAAATAAAATTGTAAAGAGCCCGTTTTTTGCTTGTGATTACCTCACTGTAAGTCATAATCTATGCTGAACTTTATGACTGTGGAGAAGTTTTTTTCGATGCTGCAATCGAAGCTTACTTGAAGTTTTTTTTGATTGAAACATACTAAGTGCTTAAAATATTGCGGAATAATGGGAACCCACATATCATATACATGGCGCCTGCCGTGTTTTAGTTTGGAGGCAGCCTCAAATGAAGTTCAGATAATGAGTCCAATATATTGACAAATGGAGTTAATATAGACTAGCAAATACTTTGTATAAAATATATATGCGATATACCAAAATACAACCAAAAGTGTTCGCAAGACAATATCCTGAGCACAGTATTTGAGTTAAGCACATGTCTGAATCGTACACTGCGCATTTCGTTCCAAACTCACGTCGATGAGAGCACGCCTGCACCTACGCGAAAATCCAGTGGAAGATTTCTTTCCTTTTATATATATGCGAAATTCTATGCATCACAATTGTTTCGTGTAGTATTCCTTGCACAAGGGACTAGCCGGCAAATGTAACACAAAGAAAAGTCTTAAACATCATAAAAATAACGAATGATGTGCCCCTGCGTCTATATAATTTTGAGGGCTAACGTTTTGTTTTTAATTTCGGGCGTTCAAAATACATACCACCAGCAAGAAAAAAAATGTAAATAAATCCAAGCCTTGAAACTGCAACTTCGCATATTATTTAAATTTCAGGTGAGTAGTAAGCGTCATAACGTGGGAACAAAAGCCCATCTACCTTCACAATATATTTTTTCACTAAATTCTCAAACTCGAAAACGTGGTACTTAGGATAAGCAAGAACTCACGCCTTGTGAAAGCCCATCAGCGTTAAGATGTGGGTCCTCGCGATGCTGCGAAGTGGCTCAATTTCATCCCAGCCATCACACTCTCACCGCACGGAAGAACATTTTGGACGGCAGCCGGCTTGGCCTCATCGATATTCGAGCGACATTTAGAGCGAAGTGATATTAAGCAACCAGATCCTCGGAAAACTCTCTGACTAGCTCTAATATTATGTTAAGAAAAATTTAAGATGGCCAGAAAAGGAAAAAAAGGAAAACAAAACGCGCAAAATATTGCTAACTCTAACAAGCTTTCTTAATTAAGTCTCTCTAAGTGACAGCACGGCCACGAGCTGACGAATATATGAGCAGAGAGCAGCGACGGCAAGCGTGGACGTAGAGGAGAAGGCTGGAAGCGTCGAGATTGCTTCGTTTCGAACGGCTGCAAATTGGCAGAGGATTGACGACGACGGGTAAGACTTTAGGAGCATCTCGTTTTCGAAAACAGTTTCGCAAAGGTCATGTTCAGGAAAACATTATGGTGTGCGGCGACAGAAAGCCTTCGCTGTCAGTTCATAATTTTGCGAACAATCGCGTGTTCCTTTTTACTGAAAGAGTTCACACTTTTGTTTCTGCGCTTGTACGGAAGAGGTCGACATTGGAATGATTATTGGAGTTTATTATGGCGGCTGGAAAAATGACGAGATAAATTTTGGTTTACCCTCGAAAACATTTGTCAAGATTCGGGCTTGAGAGCGAAATTTGTTTTCCGGGTGTCCTAAGCCATATATATATATATATATATATAATAAATGCAAGTTTCTCTAGACTAATTAAACACATGGCAATGAATGAAGGAGTGTGACAAATGACGGGGCAAAATCATGGCCTGGCCGAATACATTATTTTAATGATGGGACATACGCGCACTAAACTAATAAAACTTTTGCCTAGTTTTCCGCGAAGAGATGGAGGAAGCATCAGTGTGAAGTTGCAGCTGCAGTTTTTAGTTCCAGCTTCATACTGAGAGATCTTGGCGTAGAATAGGCAGGAAAAAACAACTAAAAAAGCGTGTCAACTTAAAGATGTAGTACAATATGAAACTGAGAATTGAGGTTCAAAAGTGACAGTTCCTTCTCTGCGCCCCATCGCGGATCCAATTTGCCGATTAAGATGCCACTAATTTGACCAGCTCTTTCTAGTTTACTGTAATACTTGCGCTACGAGTACACCAAGTGCGCGAGGTCACACTGGTATTTTTCGATGCGCAGAACAGAGTTTTCATCTCGATATCCAACACAAAATCAAACTTCTGGGTTTAGACGTTTATTATGATTTATTATTTCGTAATCTCAGCGATTAAATTTCAGCAATTGGCTCTTTACGTGCCTCGCCGGGAACTTTTTTGCGGAACATTTCGCTCGTGAATTGGGGCAATCATAGTCTTGTCCTTGACAATCGTGATGCCCATTGCACGTCAGAATGATAAAATACGTGGCGCACACGCTTTTAATCAAACAAAATATTAAGTCTCAGGTCCCTAAAGAAGGTATAAACAAATATCTTCAGAAATAAGCTCGTGATCAAAGATGACCGGATGCTCATGTCAGATCGAAACAGTTGACTACACAATGTTGCGATCTTCGCGTCACGGCACTACACTGTTACAACGTTGCTTAAGCAACATGTCGGGCGCTGCAGTTAGCGACAATGATTAAATTGTGCCGCCCAGCCAAACGTTGTTCCTCCTACATATCTTCACGACCTTTAATAGCACGGTTCCCCAGGCAGCATGGCGTTCTGGAAACAGTAGCGTAACGCTTTGCGTGCTCTGTCGTGCCAATCACTGCCGTGTCAGAGACATAGTTGGGATTGTTGCGCGCGAATCCGCAACACTCCCACTGGCATTCGGAACATATTCGCAACATATCTACAACACATCAATGTAAGCGTTTGGGCACCGTAACATATCGACCTTACACCTCACTGCAAGGAAAATTTAAGTAGTGGCGGTCAGAGCTTCGGTTCAGAGCAAGACGTCATGTTCACGTCTATGTATTACAGACCTCGTACATAGAAAAATATATAACCACGGGTAGATCGCGCACCTGCACGACCTCCCCCGAGAAAACAGAAACTGTGCGTCGTGGATTTTAATCTCCACCTCCGGGCGTGGGGCTACGACTTCAACCACGGTAGTGCAGAAAGAGCTGCTGGGGGAGATGCAGACTTTTCGTGTACACCTCGTCGAACAAGGCAGGAACCGAAACGAGGGTTGAGCTGGCAGACAGGAAGTCACTACCCCGGACCTCGCCAGGACATCGTACACACATACACAACACCACAAGTGGAAATTCTCTGAGTATTCCTGGGGCAGAGACCAATTCGCGATCTTCTACGAGTTTTCGCCTACATGGAAGGTTAAAGAAATGATAAAGAAAAGGGTAGTCCAGACTATCCACTGGGATAAGTTTAAGATACTGCTAGAAGCAGACGAGTGCACAAAATCCAGCTTTGTGTCTTCTCAGAGAGCGCCATCAATGCAGCCGCCCTAGAATCGAATGTCGAAGACGGCGCTCCGACTTCTGACCTCCGCCTACTACGCCTCTGGGCCAAGCGCCTCCAAGCGGTGCAGCGGTGCCTCAAGGGACGTAAGACGCCGGAAGCTAGGCGAGCGATTACGCGCGTCAATACGGAACGCCAACCATTACGCCCAACAACTAGACACGAATCGTTGGCTACCAGTATAGTTCTTCCCAGGTGACAAGGCGTCGATCGCCAAGCTCTGGGCGACAAGTCGAGCCATGCTCGGAAATAAGAATACGAAAGGCGCGACACTCACTCTCGCCTCATGATGGGCAATACGGAAGTAACAACTCGCGTCGAGGGCCGGCGACCTTTTTTCCCTCAACCCGGCCCGATGAGCTGTTTGGTCCCGTACAACACAGAAGTCCTTGCTCCAGACGACGGCATGGGTCCGAAGATTTACTATGGGAGAACTTGAGCTGGCCCACCGCAGAAGGAAATCCCGTTCAGCGCCTGGACAGGACAACATCACGATAAAGTCGCTAAAGAACCTTCCGAAAGCACCAAGGAGCAACTCCTAAAAGGAATTAATCACATCTGGGACACGGAAAAACTTCTCCGATCAATGGCAGCACTCTGCAGTCGTTCCGATTTCTAAGCTGGCAAGGACAAGGTTCACTCGGCAATTATGGGCCCATATCGCTCATATCATGCAGTTGCAAAGTCATGGAGCGTATGGTACTGTCACAAATTGACTGGCGCCTGGAGTCCTCAAAAGCCTTTCACCGGCCCAGACAGGCTTCTGGTTCTGTCTGTCTTGGCACTCAAGATAGTATCGCCCTACTTTCGGCAGACGTCATCTGCAAAATCAGCCCGGGGCACGCAACCAATAGAAGTATCGTAGCAATCGACATCAAAAAGGGATTTGATTCGGTTGCCCAAACTTTAATCATCGGAGAGGCATGTCGGTTCGGCATCAGCGGCAGGGCGTTTAATTTTATGACGAACTTTCTCGAGGGAGAACACTCACGGTGCACCTCGGCACGCACGAGATGAGCTGAGAGCGAACCGAGTGGGAGTCCCTCAAGCTCCGTTCTCTCCCCCACACATTTCAAACTGGGGATGGGGCCCTGCCCCATGAAGTCAGCTAGATTCCCGGACTAGGCTTCACCGTGCATGCAGATGGCATCTCTATATGGGCACGAGAAACAGTCATCTATAAGAAGCAGGAGACTCTCCAAGCCGGCCTAGACACCACTGAGGCCCACCTATGCAGGGTAGGAAAGCAAACAGCACCCAAGAAAGCGAACTATACCGTAGTGACATATCGCAGGCTCAGGAAAGCCAAGCTAAGCGAGAAACTCAATCTCGTACAGGCTGCAAGGAAGACCCACTCCTTCCTGCGGGTCAAAATTCTTGGAATTACGATTGAGGAATGCGGGAGAGAATAAATCTGATGCAAGGAACTATCAAACACTGCAACATGGTTCTCAAAGCCATCCGTAGGATCGGCAGCGCACGCGGAGGTGCGATAGCACGCATCGCCAGAAACATGTCAAAGGCCTTCGCATTACCGCGCGTCTGTTGCGGGACCCGCCACTTCTGGCTCAACAAGTCTCATTGGAATCGACTGGAGACAGTGAATAACCAAGCAAGACAAGTAATCACTGGCCTGCCGAGGTTCACTCCTCTTAGTAAACTAAAAGAGTACGCCCAGATCAACGAATTGCACGATGTCGTTTAGGCCAGGATCAGGACGCACGACGAAAGCCTCAGGCTCACGCAGCAAGGAAGCTGCATCATGGAAGTTCTTCGAAAACTTGTAGAGCACCTTCCAAGTGTGCCTGAACAATTCCCATTATGGGATGATCTTCCAGCTATCACCGAAAGCAAGCCCAGCTGCGCTCGAAAGAGGACACCAAACAAGCAGAACGCATGAGCCAAAAGATACTGCAAGATGGTGGAATCGTTGGGCCATATTAAGATCCTGGCTGCTTACACGAACTCTGCTTCGATGGAAGGCTCCATCACCCTGAAGACTGCAGCCGTCATGTTCCCATCGCTTCTGCACGTAAAAGCACGAACGCCTTCGCCCTGGCACCTCTACCAAAGGGAGAACTCGCAGCCATCCGCTTCGCCCTTTGAGACGGCCATCGCACACCCCGACAGCCTACCCAAGAATCTCAGAATCTTTACGGACGTTTCAGGGACGCAGTGAACGAATATAGAACTAAAAACAGCTCCGCCGAACAGTCGGGAAGAATAAGAACTCGCCTCGAACCTCCGATCCAAAGGAACACACAAGAGAATAGAGCGGATACTCGGTATGTCGGGCATCCCCGGAAATGAAGCATCTCACCGCCTAACCCACGCGTCTTTGATTCTCCCCGCGGCACAGACCAAGAGCAGCCACAGCATGACCACAGTTACGGCCTCATCGCTCTTGATCGGGCATCGCCAGCCAACTGGGAAGCAGAGTAATACTACCCGGCCGAGGACAGGGCCCGGATCAAGGAAAACAATTTAGCTAGAACTCAAAGGGAACCTGCCCAGCCGCCGTTCCCTGGCCTCCATCACCGGAGATTCGGAAGGCGAGGGCATGTTCTCTTAACCAGAGTCCGGACAAACACGGCACTTACACCTGCACAAGTTGCATCATGGAGTAGAGGCAAATATGAGGCCTCTGCACAACTACGCGACATGCGTGCCAAGGCAGACATCCACCATCCCGTGTGGGATGTCCTAAATACAAAGACGAAAGGTCGAAACACCGGCCAGCAGAAATCACATCACTGGAGGGGCGGACCCATCCACCCGGCAAGAGAACATGATCGAAGGATCCTGCGTGGACTCCTGAATTTTATTCGTAAATCTGAAGTGGACGTCTTCATTTAGCCCCTAATACCTCTCCCTCGTGCCAGGGCCCAGGCCTAGTCGTCATCTGCGCACATCTCCCATTCCCATCACCTGTTTTTTTTTTTTAATGATATTAAACGTTTTTTTTTAATTGAACTGAAGAGGTAAATTGCGCGAAGTGAGAGGTCTTCGGTGTTCTTCGTTTAACATCGCATTGCTCACTTCGAGAACACAGAATGACTAAATCCTATCCGCAAGTTCTTTTTTATTTTTATTAGCGAGAGTCTAGATTTACAATAAACAGTGCTCGAGAAGTCCTTGCATCAGTTCCAATTTCTACTCCTCTCACCCCGGTGGTAGACTCATCGTCCTCGTTAAAGCGATAATGCCCCCCCCCCCCCCGACATTTCATTTTTAAATATATTGTGAAGCGATTTAGTATGGTGTCAGATGTCTACCCAAAAATATTTTGCTACATAGTCCCGTATACTTTAATGAATACAAAAAAGACATAACTGCTGGAAGCTGAAACATGAGCACGAAGTTCATAGCAGCCACGCGTGAACCGGAGAAGGAAGACATGAAGAGGACGAAGATGGAGCTGCCGGAAGTAACGTAACTACACCCGACCGAGTTTTTTTTTCTCCTTTAAATTGTGGCAGAGCGAGGCAGACGAAAATCACGCAAACGTCAACCACCTCCTGCTTGACGTTTCGTCTAGCCATACAGCCCACGACTACAACGATGCGACGCTATGTAGAGAATTACGCAGTACATGTAGTTCTGGTACTCTGTGCAACATGTTTTTTTCAGTCAAGCTATTTGCAGTTTCTCCGAAGCCACCAAAATATGTTTCGTAATCTTTTTTTGTTTTGTTTTATGAAGTATGTGTTTTTGATGATTTACGACTCATAATATTTTGTAGGTGTGTCTGATCGACTGGTGACCCTGAAGAAGAAAGCAAATCGTGAATCAAAATGGTCAGTTCTCGATTCGCGGTTTTCGGGATTAAAAGTTGAATATTGAGCCGGAAATTGTTTTCGGTAACCGCGCATTCATATGTAAAGTACAAATAAAAGCCTTGGCGAGCATAAATATTCTGTCAGTGTGCCTTTGGGCCTTACTCAGTCTAAATTCGCTCATTGGGGGGCCGTCACAATTTGATGCAGACGACGGAGGAACATTGCGCATCTGCTACAGCGACACAATTTCCCCATTCCTGAAGGAACATAGGTTACAAGTTTGTCGGTCCCTACAGGAAGACTGTGTAAACCAGGAGTCTTCAAACCCCGGCCAGCGAGCCAGATGCGACCCACGGCAGGCCGCAGGCCATCAAATGAAACCCGGCCCGCGGCACGGAGGGCACCCTTGTAAGAGGCCCGCTGCTAACGGTGAAATAATAAGTGCGCGAAAAGAAACGACGCCTCAACAGTGACTTACCTGTAAACTAAGATAGCCGAAAAAAGGACAGGGCAGAGAAATTTTAAAAAGTGTACAGGAATAAAAATTGCAAAAATACTTGTATTATAAAACCAAAATACAAATGCTGAGGTAGATTTGCTTTTAAGTAACAGGATAACACCGAGATACGCCAAAACATTATAGAAAAATGTTGGAACATAGATAACAAAATATATTTTTATTTTCAAAACAGGGGCTGGAGTGAGCAGTTCGTGGAAAGTGCAAATGACAAGGCCAGTATTATTCGAGTTAATGATCGTTTATGCACATGCCCTTACCACAAACTCATCAATTCACAGCTACCATCCCGAATTCCCCTAAAAACATTGTCGCCCTCAGTGACTTACGTAGTACTGAAGAAAAACAACGAGTTGGCATGTTCGAGAAAACACGTCTGCCTAAATTGTCTGAATTTGAGACAAAACTGAACGGCAAAACAAGCTTTTCAAACAACCTTTTTTGCCTTGTTCTTCCCAATTTAATATTCGTGACTATCATATATACCAGAATACTATGATTTCCGCCTGTACATAGGTTTGTGGGGTAGGTGAATTAAAAAAACAGCAACGAAAGAGGGGTGTTTAGTTTATCATAAAAAACCGACAGTTAATTTTGGACGAAAAATATAACGGCATCCCCAAGCCTGGCAGAGGATCGCGATACAAGCAATTAATTTCTGAGATATACCTTTTATATTTAATAGATAAACCTTTTATCAAATAGTATTTCGGTGCACAGATACATATACTCGAAATTATGTTTCAAATACCAACGCCATACACTTGCATCATGGTGCTGCCTTGTCCTTCCAGCAATAAATGCGAAAAGAAAATAACAACAATGAAACACTGTTCATCGTAGGGCGTGTTCTCTCGCCGCATTATTAACTGGACATAGACCTCTCCAGGATCACCATTTAGAGCCCCTGTTTCATATACGTGTAACCTTGTATGTTAAAATGTCCATGTATTCCCATGTATATTGTTCATTTTCTGTGACGTATCTATTGCATATTGTCAGCATTAGTTCAATGATTCTGATTAGTTTCTTGCTCCGTTAGAATGTGCCAAAGCTCCTATGCAATTTGATTTAAGCTGTTAAGTTGTTTCTGCCTCCAGTATTTTGTCGTGTCATAGTTTTTAGCAAAATACTAAATTTAAAATATAAAGTACATGTATTGATCCTCCTTATATTCTGCTTATTTAAATGGCACTCTGTACTCGCTTAACCTTACGTTCGCGCGCAGCTGATGCTGCAGCCACCGGATCCAACCCAATGCCATGTGAGTGTCACGTGACCTTGAAGATAGGGCACAGGGAAGCGCGTAAAACAGCTACCTCCACAGAGCAGGATTGGCTGGGGTGGTTCACAGCGTCCGCTGCGTCCGGACGTGAGGTGAAACGAAGTATAGCTTTCAATTTTAGAGCGCAGCTCTTAGGCGCCCGTTTCCTACTTCAGCGGCATCGCCGTCGCCGACGCCATGAGCTTGGGCGTAACCGGGCGTTGCATTATAGGAAGTTTCTCATAATGACTTCACTTATGACGTCATGAGGGTGAGCAGTAATGTCATAAGGGTCACGAGGAAGGAGGAGGCGGAGGAGATAATGTTTTCTGCCAAAAATAGTCTCCGCTAATTAAAGCGGAAAACTTTTCTTGCTAAACTTAGCAGGACAAGATTCACCGCTAACGTTAGCAAAAAAAATATCCCCTTTAAATTTATCAAAAATTTCCCACTAAATTAATCGAACCAAATTTTCCCGCTTAAGCTAGCGGAAACATTTACCCGCTAGCGGAAAAATATTTCCACTAATTTTAGCGGAAAAAATGTCCTCGCTAAATTTCAACGCGAACAAATTCCACGCAATATTCTTGGAAAAACAATTCCCGCTAAATTTAGTGGAAATAGTTCCCTGCAAAATTTAGTGAAACGAACTACAGAGCTAAATTTAGCGAAACAATTTACCCACATAATTTGGCGGAAAGAATTTCACGCTCAATTTAGCGATAAAAACTCCCAGCTTAATTTTGGCGGGAAAGATTTCCCCGCAATATTTTTCGCAAAATTTCCCCTCAAGATTCAGCGGAAAAATTCCTCTATCAAATGTAGCGAAATATTTCCCGCTAAATTTAGCGGGAATTTTGTTCCTCTAAATGTAGCGCGGAAATGTTTTTCCGCTAAATTTGAGGGAGCAAGAGAGGAGGCGGAAAGGGGAGGAGAGGAGGGGGCATACCCTCCCTTCGAACTCTTCATCCTCCCTCCTCGAAAGCTGCACTGATTTTTGCGATTTTGTTCCGGCACTCGAGACAGCGACATATACCTGATCTAGCAACTTAGCGAAAAGCTTGGTGACACCTGTTATTGACATTTGTTTTCAAGAGTGTGGGTCTAAACTCCTTCAGAACTGGAACGAAGCGAGCGTGCCAGTGCAGCGGCCGTTCGCTGCACTGGCACATAAACTGAATAAAAAAATTTTTTCACTAATATGTTGGAATCCCTTAGTTTGCTGTAGCCTGCAGCACTAGAAATAACACATGTTAGCACACCTTCTTTTGAGTCTTCAGATTAAAGATTAAACAACGCAATTCCGTTTTTATGGGATGGAAACCGCTTCCACTGCTTCCCAGATCTGCTGTGAAGTGGATTGAAAAAAGTTAAGTGAATACCGGTAAATCAACTGAGCTCAAATGCATGAACCGCGTTAAATAAATTGAATTGTTTAAGGAAATTGTAAATATCTTATTTACATCTTTCTTCAGAATTATTCATATTTAAATAAAACGGTTAGAAACAAACATTACGAAATATTCGCACAATATACAAAATGTTTCCTTTTAAATGTTACAGATTAAAACAAAAACAAAAAAACGCCATTAAAGCTACACTTATTCGGTTTGTACAGGTGATTTGCAAGGATAGGGAGACAGACTATAGGAAGATGATTGTATCGATCAGAAGGCTAATTATTAAAAATTTGAAAGTGATTTTTAATTAGTGAAAATAGACATACCATTCTAATTAGAAACTTACCTAGCTCCCTCAAAAACCACTGGATCAATTCTTACAAAAAGGGGATAAACAGCACAAAAAGCATTTTACGCCGTTCCGAAAAAAAAAAGAAACACTAATGTTGGTTGCGTTTCTAGCTTCCGGTTTCTTATCGGAGCGATTCTTTGCTTCCGCGGTACCGCTTCTAGTGGTCGTGGCGCGAAGCCACCTCCTCGCCTCCGTTGTAGGATGGCGGGAACTATGACGCACGTGTGTTGCGGGTCTCGGCCACGGGAGAGGAGAATCAAGGAGCACAAGAATGCGTTCCCTAAAAAAACAAAACTAGAAACTAGTCGAAACTCTGCATTTTTACGGAACACCTAAAACGCTGACCCTGCCTTATAAATTTCTGAGACGAGTTCATTTAGTGGTTTTCGATGACTCTCAATATGTTTCTAATTGAAGCGAAATTGTCTATTTTAACTAATTAGAAAGCGATAAACAATATATAATTAATAAGCCGACTGATCGGTGCGATTAGCCTCACAAGCTATGTCCCCGTGGCCGTGCAACTCACCTGCAAAAACCGAATATATATTGCTTTAATTTTCTTGTTTTAAACTCTGTTACACTTAAAAATATTCTGTAGAGGATACTAAATAAAAACAACCGACGACAAAGCAAGGCGAAATACAAACATGAGAACGTCGGAAACATTTGTTCGAATGCTTATGCGATGCTGCTACATGCAAGACGACACAAATTCAGAATAAATTAAAGTGTTAATAATAACAACTTTGCTAAAAAGATTGATTAAAGAAGAAAGTCTGTAGAATAACACGTCCAATTATAATTGGTGTTACAATTGGTTTCGCCAATATTTTACAAAAACCTGGATACAAAACAAACAAAAGCAGACTACATTACAATATTGGCCATTATAATCTATTTGTGGCCAGGTTGGCTTTAAATGCCTTGCAATGGTTATGAGCGAGTATAATTGACAGTTCTGTGCTATTTCAGTGTTTGAAAAAAAACACTGGCTACAATTGGCTTTTATTGGCAATAAGCATCGATTCTTCATTAGACTGGCTTGAAGCAGCTACAAATGGCTATTAGTGGCTATTCTTGATAGTTATGAGCAATTTTAGTGTTTATTAACTGGAACGGCTTTTAGTGGCTTGCAATGGCTATTAGCAAGTATAATTAAAAATTCTGTGCTATTTCAGTGCTTATGGATGAAAATGGCTACACATGACTTTTATTAACTAGACACAATTATTTTTATTACATTGGCTTGAAATGACTCCAAATGGCTATTAGTGACAATTGCTGATAGTTATGGGCTTTTTATATTTACAAAGTCAGGTGGGTTCTAGTGGCTAGCAATGGCTATTAATGAGTACCATTGATATTTCTCTGATATTCAGTTGTTCATGAATGTGAATGTCTTCAAGTTGCTATTATTGGCTATAAGCATGTATTTATATCAGATTGGCACCTGAAATGGCAAGAAATGGCTATTAATACCAAGTATTTCCTATTATTAGCTATTCCTGTGTCTGCAAAATGGGATGGCTTCAATTGGGCATTATTGGTGATTACAGGTCTTGTTTTACATAGATTGGCTCCAAATGGCTACCAATGGCTACTGGTAGGTATAATAAAAAAAATACTATATCAACGTTTATGCATGACAGTGGCTTCAAGCGGCTATTATTGGCAATGAGCATCTATTAATAATAGATCGGTTTGAAATGACTGCATATGGCTATTAGTGAATATTATTGACAAATAAATGTGATTTCTCAGTTTATAAATGGGAATGACTTCAAGTGGGTATCGTTGGCTTTTAGCATCTAATTTTATGACATATGATTTCAGACTGCTAGCAGTGGCTATTGCTAGGCACTGATAGCCAGTATTGTCAATGATTGCCGATAATATTCAATCTGGAATATTTAAGGCTGATTTTGTTCCTAATAGATGCTAAGGCCAAGAATAGCCACTTGAACCCATTCTCTTTCGTAAGTATGGAATAGCAGAACGTTGTGGCTAATAGGCACCAAGGGTCGTTTGTAGCCAATTCAAGACACCCAGGTCAGTAATAAATGCTTATGGCAAATCAAATCCAGTTGAAGTCAATCAAATCTGTAAGCAAACTATCTGCAAAAAGTTAATATTAATCACAATAAAGGCACATATGTCCATTTCAAGCCGACCTGGCAAGGAGCAGTAGAAAAGGTCAATAATAGCTATTTCAACGGTATTTCAAAATTCAAATAGCATCATTGTAAGATGCAAAGATCCAACATTCTTTAAGCCAAGATGGCGACTTGAAACCATACTCATTCATACACACTGAAATAGTGCAAAATTGTGAATTAACTTCACAAATAGCCATTGTCAGCTTCTTGAAGCCACTCTGGTATAAAATATATGCTATCTGGTGTATTGTTTGTTGAGTATGGAAGAAATGGTGCGACCAACTTGGAGCTTGGACGAAAACATTCTGTTTAATCCACGTGCCGTCGCGCTTGTTCCAATGAGTTGCGTCGTCATCTTTGTTGGTGGCAACACTGGACATATTGACTGCTGCATGCTACTGGCCAACAATAGCCACTGAAAATCATTCCAGTTCATGAGCATAGAAACAGATCATAATTATAATTACAAATTCTCAATAGCCATATTTAAGCCAATCGAACTAAAATGGATGCTTATAGCCAATAGAAGCCACCTAAAGTCATTTTCATCCATAAACATGAAATAGTACAGAATTCTCAACTAAATTGGCGAAAAGACATTCGTGGGCAATTTGGTAAAAATAGATGGTAATACCCAAAAATAGCACGTATGAAGCCATTCAGTTTGTAGACAAAGAAATAGCTGCTAATTATAAATACTAGTCACTTATAACCATTAGTAGCCAATTCAAGCCAACCAGGTCAGGAACAGATATGCTTATAGCCAATATTAGCCAATCTAAGCCTAACTTGTCAAGGATTGGTGCTATAGCCAATAATATCAAGTTGAGGTCAACGAAATCTATACACGCTTCAATTGCATAAATTATAAATTATAGCTGCTGAGAGCCATGTATAGCCATTTCAAGCCAATCTAAAAAAATACAGCTTACAGCCAATAATAGCCGTTTGAAGTAATTTTCATCCATAAACACCGAAATAGCACAGAATTGTCAACTATATTCACGAATAGCCATTCGTATTCATTTGAAGTCAATCTGATAAAAAATGGATTATAATAGCCAAAAGTAGCCACAGGAAGCCGTTCCAGTTTGTAAACTTAGAAATAGCTGCTAATTATGAATACTAGTCACTTACAGCCATACGAAGCCAATTCAAGACAACCAGGTCAGGAACAAATGCTTATTGCCAATAATAGCCAATTCAAGCCAACCAAGTCAAGAATAGATGTCTATTGCCCATATTAGCCAAGCCAAACCAACCAAGTAAGAAGTAGATTTCTATAGCCAATATTATCCTGTTGAAATCATTCAAGTCTATACACACTCCAATTGCATAAACTGTAAATAATAGTGGCTGATAGCCATGTATCGCCATTTCAAGCCAATTTAATAAAAATAGATGATTATAGCCAATAATAGGTATTTGAAGTAATTTTCATTCATAAATACCGAAATAAAACAGAATTGTCAACTATATTCACGAATAGCCATTACTTGCCAATTCGAGCCAACCAGGTCAAGCAGATGCCTATAGGCAATACCAGCCCAGTGAAGTCAATCAAATATTTGAACATGCCAATCGCATAAAATGCAATAATGGCAACTGAGAGTCAAGTATAGCCATTTCAAGTCGATCTGACCAGAAACATATTCCAATATTCAATAATATTCACATGAATTTAATCCCAACCCTGAAACAGCAATGCCTCAGAGGTGTAAATAATAGTCGCTAAAAGTCATTCATAGCCAAGTGAAAATGATCTGTTCAAGAATAGTTCCCAGAAGCCAGTATAGGCCACTTGAAGCCAATCTCACCTTTAAGAGCATAAATATCGCAATATAGTTAAATTTGAGCTAATAATAACGGCTTGAAGTTGCCCTAACATATAAATAGTCAAATAACTAGTAATAATGACTAATGGCCTGAAATCGGCATTTAACTACAAAATGTCCAAATGAAAACCAACTTTACTGATTTCCGTATGAACTTTCTTGAACACGCCAATTCATACAAAAGTGCCATAACCAATGGTTTCTCAATTTTAATCGGCAGCTGTGTATTTTTTAACGATAGTGTAAGGGGTGAAGGGAGTGGAGCACATGACTGATATCAATTTAATTTTCAGCAACCGACTTGTCCACTACTCGCCATGAGATGACACCACCACTGTGTCTCCCGCCAATATTTTTGGTTGAGTTTCCTGTGTTAGTATCAACGGTATTTGCTGATACTCTCCACGACAGGTACGAGATTGCCGTTCACGAAGAAATACATTTTGGGAACTTCCTGAGTGTGGTGACGCCTTCTCCGCATGGGCTGATAGAGCAGTAGCTTCGACTTTTCTGGCAGCGCAAAAGTCCCCTCGGCATTACGTAATTCTCGACAGCATCGATCGCTGCTTGAAAAGTGTCCTGAATGTGACCATCACTACCTCCGGAGACCCAGAGAGGGATCTCATTAGCATAAAGAGAAGTTTAGGCTTTCTATGCGATTCTAGTGCTTCGGAAAGTCCGACCATGGCGACGCTGAAGAGGAAGGGTTAGAAGACGGAGGCTTGCGGCGTTCCTCTGCATCCCAACTCCAGATCGCCCGATCGCACCCCACAAACATTTAACCTCAGTTGTTATGTCAGAAAGCAAGTTCTTCACGTAGTCGTACGTTCTACGACCCACCTCCGATTTATGTAAGTTATATAAGACGACATCGTGACTGATGTTGAGGAAGGCTTTGTTTCGTCCTATCCGAGCATTGCTTTGGTGTCCAGGAACGAGCCCCAGTCACCGCCAATGATCTGATGTTTAAACATACAATAGGGGGGGGGGGAGGGAAGAATCCTTTATTGTTGACGCGAGGTATGCAATCTTTTGAGGATCACGCGTTCTTTTGGTTTACCGACATACGACGTGAGTGAAATTTGTCTCAAGTTTTTAAATTGTAATTTTTCTCGGGATTCTGAACCAGGATCGCGCGAGCCGTCTTTCATTGCTGCGGGATATAACCTCCTTCCCAGCACGTATGTATGTACTTGGTCAGTGTTTCCAAAAATTTGGCCTCTAGATTTTTTTTAGATTTTGTTGGTTATACCGTCCTTTCCGGGTGCCGATTGGACGCGGAGTTCTTACAGAATCGCATGAACCTCGGCTGCCGTGACGGGCCGATCGAGATCTGTATTCTCCTTCGCAGTGTACAGTTTCAGTGCCTTTTTGGGTCAGCCCCAATGGTTCTATCTCTACCTTCTCCGAGCAACTCTTGCTCCGAGCCTCGCTACCTCCAGGATCTATGAGATATCGGTGAACGTTCCATGTTTTAGCGACACCCAAATGCGTTTCCATTTCGTCAGATGTGTCGTTTAATGCTGTTTGGTTAGCTTGTCTCGCGTATTCCTCAATGTCCCTGTTTAATGAAACTATTCTTCTACTTAATGACGAAAAGGCAAGCAGCGCACAGTAAACGGGGACTAAAGGAGGTGCAAACAAGACAAGCGCCGTCCTGTTTGCACTTCCTTTAGTCCCCGTTTACTGTGCGCTCTTTGCCTTTCGTAAGTATGAACCAACTAACCCACATCGCCACACTTATACACCCTTCTTCTACGTAACCTATGATTATGATTTTGCCAATGCTCAGCCTGCTCTGCAGTCCGTTCTTAGGAACTTACTGACGACGTGGTGTAATCAAGTCTCGCTCAGTCAGCCTCTTGCTGAGCAGTTAGGCTTCTTCGGGGATAGTTTTGATAGTTCGTTTTTTGCACAATTACGTAGTACGTCCACCCACAACTCGATGTCGTCGATGTCACGGCCCACATATTCCGTTCCCAGGATTTGGCGGAATAAATCCCAGTCCATTATTCTAAGTTTGTGACCTTAGGCTTGGAAGGTTCAGCCTTAATCACGGTAGCTACGATGAACATCTTACTTTATAGGTTCTCGTGAATGTTAAACAACTCTGGGTTTGACACGTTCTTGACGAACGTCAAGTGGGGAGTGGTATCGAGGCACACGCTTTTGCCCGTTCTGGTAGGATGGTTAATATTAGTCACCAGCGAGAGACCTCCCTGATGGACGTCCAGCCAGAAGTCCCTACCCTTAGCGCTCTCCCTACCGTACCCCCAAGCGAGATGGGGTGCGTTGAAGTCGCCCATCATGACCAGCGCCTGTTTCTTGGTTATGTCGAAGACTTTTCGGAAGAGGGTTCCAAATCTATGTTGCTTTTTGGGACTAGTGTTGAGGTTCAGAACGAAGACGCTGCCTTCATTCTTCTTTTTGCCCAAAGATAACCGGCAGCGAGTGGTGTGAACTCTGTCTTCTGCACGGTGTCTCGTGCTCTCGTGCACCACCTAGGGATCGCGGGGATATTTTTGTCCGCGATGATCAAACTTTGCGAAGTTGTGCGCACTTTCCAGTATAAGGGAGGAGGAACGTTTTTGGCGTTCTTTCAGCCACTCGACCCGCTACGTCATAACAAAACTAATATTTATGTTCCACGTGTTTAGCGACCTAGCTGTGCTTTTTCAGCTCGTCAGGTAAAATGCATTGCCCCGAGAATTCCAGGGACTCTGATAAGAGAAAAACGAAAGGACGCGCTCGTTTTCAGTCTTCACCCTCACGTTCGCGCGCGCTCAATATTCTATCATTTTCAAGTCTGTTTGGCGGTCTGATTGCTTCGCTTCTCAGTTTTGCCTGGTTCATTGGGTAATGTCCTGCCTTTAATTTCGCTGGGACGTTCTCGTCCGCTGGCACGGCCTTGGCAAGAGCATTTCGTGCTCAGTTTTTTCAATAGTCGCTTTAATTTTATAACTTTGCCTTGATATCCTATCTCCTCGTTCGGCAACGAACTACATTATCTTCCGGCTCCTCTTCAGATCCGAAGCTTGGCACCGCAAGTATGGGTAAGCTGCAGCGGGATTCAAAGCAACATTCACACTATTTGAAGTCAATTTATTAAGGCCATCATATTATATCGGGATATGAAATTTACGGGTTCACCATGCATTCACTTCAGATATCGTTATTTTTTTTAAAGCGTTTTATCGCATCTTGTAGTGTTAATTACTCTATATTGGAAGGTTTATGACCGTTTCCTATAGAAACGTATGCCCGATTTTGTTTATTATACAGGATGTTCGATCTTAAATGAAACAGACTTTAACGAAAAGAACCTGAAAATACTTGAATATCTGATGAGTGCTTTTTTTCACGTTGTATTTATGAGGCTGGTTAACATTATATGCCAGAATAATAGTCATGGTATATAGGCTAATTATCAAAAATCCGATAATTCACTTTTCTCTTTTCGATTTCGGGATTATATTTCTAATAATGTTTATAATTGTTAAGGAGTCCGGTCCAAATTAAGGATTTCGCAAAAACTGTAATTGTTTAATATATATTAAAATCCATATTTTTACGTGTTTTAGCAGAATATAAAATTGCGCACAAAAAGCGCGCCTGAGCTCATGTCCAAAGTGACGTTCAGAAGAGTGACGTTGATGTTTAACTGATGTCCTCGCTAGCTACGCAGCGTAGTCATTGGAATCAATTATATTAGATTAGCTCAGTTACAGAACTGCTCACTGACGTTGCTTGCACCCTACACGCACCGCACACAAACCTCCACTGTCCTCCAAGCCCCCCCCCCCCCCCCCCCCCCCGAGCTCTCTCTCTCACCGCCCTCTCCCGTCTTTCGACGCGCCGGGTGGCTGCTATGCTAACTGCGTTGTATTTTACGGAATACGTTCGTTTAGAGGCACATCGTCTATTTGGCATTTTACCATACACAGTGGAGCACACAGTTTAGAAACCTAAATTCTGTTGGCGCTTCGAACGACGGGAGGAGGATTGAAGTGAGCAGCGGGACGTATGCCCTCTCTCGAGACCACCACAACTAAGGTAATGTAGTCACGTAGCTTGGACGGCACGCAAACCACACGACTGACGGTCCCACGTGAAAAAAGTCATTCGTATGAGAAATTTCTTGTGTCCCATAAACACATATGAATCATACAATATATATAAGAACATATGAGAACCATATAAGAACTGTATAAGAACTATACAAGAACTGTATAGGATATATAAGAACCATATACGAAACGTATAAGAAATATGTCCCAAGTTTCTTCTTTGGTGCTTGTATGCTCTTATATATGTTATATATTTCTTATATGGTTCTTATATAGTTCTCAAATGGTTCTTATATGTTCTTGTATATCTTGTATGATTCATATGTGTTTATTGGACACAGAAATTTGTCATACAAAAGAGAATTTTCAATAAGGTTTGACTGAAACGATAGCTCTACTGTTCGATAAGCGTCCTTATGGGCACGGCGTGCCTCTTTTTAAAGGGACCATAAAGGCGCATTGGAAGGTTTGATTGACGATGAAAATATTCTTCGGGCACGTTTCAAACACGGTTCACAATATTCTAGCCCAAAGAGACGTTTGGGTGCCACATCAATCAATTAAAGAGGTGTGGAATTAATCGCACCATGAACGATGCCGGACATCCCTCCCTGACAGCAACAGAAAAGTGCGCCGCGTGACGTCAAAGCATGATGACAACAGGCTCCTTCTCAGGCGATTGGTACAAACGAATGACGCGGTCTTGGCGATGCGGCCAGCGTTGTTAGCAACGTTGGTTGTGGCGGCGTCGGTTTGTCGGTGGCAGCGTGTGAGGAGTCGCCCGCTCCGACGCGGTGACCGATGTGTCGGTGGCAAGTCTCGGCGACTTCTTGACGCGTCAATACAAAGTTTCTTGTCCGGAGGAGAATCTTCCGTTTCGTCCGTGTGAGGGGTGAAAGTCGGTGAACGGGAATTCAAACTCATCGGCGAGCAAGGCGTTATCGTAATTTATTACAGTTCACCGACCGCCGTGCAATATAGCCAAACCTGAGCCCGCGCTGAGCGTCCACTAAATACTACAGAAAACCGGCAGGGCTACTCGATGTCACGTCCGAAAGCTTGGTTTGGTTTAGCAAAGTTATTTTATGCACAAGTATAAGAGCAACACCGCTGTAAAAACATCGAGTTGCTTACTAGGTCCCCTATGCGTCCGAAAACACGCGTTTCAAAAAAAATAAATATGCAGATTGGCCTAATGGTTGTTTTGAATAAAGCTGAAAGATAAAAAAAGAAATTGGTCTATTCTCCTATTTTTTTAATCGCTCTCGGCTCCATTTGTAATGGTCGTCAATACTACATTTATAACATTACCCTTAAACCAATAACTAAATAATATTTGCATATTTGAGTTAATTAGTCGACTTACCATGACGATTATCCTCAAACCAAATGTCCTCTGAGCCTGATACATGCACATGAGAATACTCGCATTACTTTTACCCTCTTTTTAAAGATATATGTTCGTATAAAATTCAAACACCCAGAACAATTGATTATAATATTAAAAACTTGTCCCAACCATTTCATTTCTGTCCGGTTTATAGAACATGTTTTCCAATGATGATATCTAAATGAATAAAAGACAATAGTTAACATCGACAGCTTGCTGCGACAGTCTGTTAACGTCATCTGCATTTTGAGTATGTTATCTGTTGGGCATCTTCTATCACTAAATGTGGGGAACAATGTGCCATTCCTTTAGCATACTTTTTATTCACAAATATTAACACGCTGCGAAATTTCACGACCGATAAAGGCCAGGACCCGTGGAGCACGTAAGCCCTGAACAAGCGGCGAACTTCGCACTCCGGCGTTCGCTGTAGATTCGCGCAACGTTAGGACATCGGGTTATGACACCGGCCGCGATTAGATTGTCCTGCCAGGCGAAGTTCGCTGGTAGCTCGCCGCGTGTGTTCGCCGCAGCGCCAATCGTTCATCGACTTGGCGCTCGTCGTTTTTGTGCTTTTCGTATCCCCAAATAAACCTATCAGGCGCAAAAAAAGTAAAAAAAAATGCGCAGGATTATGGAGTTGCTTTTGAGCGTTATTCTGGTTGAGAACTGGATAACGAGTCCAAAAAGGCGAGGAGAGCCGCGAGGATGAACATGTGTTGCAGCTTGATATTTTTCATAAGATTGTAGAATCTTCTACCTTCAGACCAAATGTCAAACGGAATATGTACCGAGAATATGAATGAGAAGGAGAAGTAAGAGCTAGCTGGGATATCAGAACGCCGAGTTTTAGTTCGGGAGAAGACGGGACCATAACGTGGCAGATCCTGGGCGCTGACATCAACTTTCCCGAGAGAAAGAACGAGAAAGAGAGCGACATAAGGAATGAGAAAGAAAGAATGCGAAATGTTAGCTGTCTTCGTTTTGCCGCGAATGAATAAAGACTTTATTTGGCCCAAAGGAAGACGGATTCCGAAGTCTGTTGAGTCCGGGCTCCCCTTCGTGCCTGTGTTGCTCAGGTGGTGTTGGGAAGTGGTCCCCCGGGGTCCTGGAGCATCCAGGTCCTGGGTGGCACCTCTCTTTCCGCGAGTTGTACGATGGCCAGTTGGGTGTCCTTGCTGGGGCTTACAACCGCGGCCTCCCATTCGTTACTTGTCTTAAAGACCTTGGGTACGATATATGGGCACTTCCATAAGATATGTTGCATGTCTGCCTGATCCCCGCACCTCCGGCAGCTGTTTGGTAAAGGTCGGGGTGTCTCACTTAGTATGTGTGGGTTCGGTAGTGCATTGGCCTGTACCTGCCTAATTATTACTGCCTGATGCCTTGTGAGTGTCTTGTATGGTTCCGGATATCTGGCCATATCCGAGCAGTAGTGACTTACAATGTCCCTGTAGCCTGTTAGTGGGGTCGGGGATTGAGGGGCCTGTGTGGTGTCTGCCTGAGCGGTTAGTTCGCGGGCGAGACTGTCGGCGCGCTCGTTTCTCTCTAGACCCGCATGGGCTGGTGTCCATCGGATCGCGATTTTCCCTTTAGTGGGGCTAGACGTTAGAAGTCTAAGAGCGGTGTTTGCAACTGTACCCCGTTCCAATCGTCCTATGGCGTCCTGGGAGTCCGAGATGGTTGCCCCGTCCTTCCCGCTGCGTCCTATCTCATTTATGGCGAGCGCGTGGCGCACTCCTCGGCTTCTCTCGTGTTTGGGGTTCTCACCGAAGCGGTGACTGTCGCTCCTTCGTTTGGTGCTATGGCCACTATCACGTGTGCCCTTTCTTGTGTGTACGGTGAGGCGTCCACATACCGTACGTTGGGTTTGTTGCCCCACGCCTGTTGCAGCGCCCTGACTCTGTGAGTTCGGTGCCCCTCGCTTGCTCCGCCCATGTGGCGTGGTAGCGAGATAAAGTGTAGCAGGTTCCTGAAGCTCTCCGGTACTCTTGCCACGTGTCCTGTACTTTCGAAGTGGTACCCGATCCTCCTAAGGGTCTCCACCCCTGCCCGCGTCTGGGTGAGTCTTGATTCCTGGGCTGTGCGTGTGGCTTCTACTAGTTCTTGGACTGTGTTGTGCAGTCCCATTTCTAGTAGGCACTGATTGGGCGCTGATTTGGGTAGCCCCACTGCTTGTTTAAAGAGGCGCGTTGAACTCTGCTCTAGTGGTTCTCAAATTTAATAATATTATAAAATGCTCAATTCAGGTTTTTCCTGGAAAGTAAGCTAGAAAGTAACAAAGTACAGACCTCACAGGTTATGTTTTTTTAGCCTTCTTTGTACATTATATGGGGAATTCATACACGATTTATATGTAACCTTTTTTCAAAGATGTTGCTGTTTTTTTTTTTTTTTACAGACGAGTTGCTTGCAGTTTTACGGGAAGATCACGCGCTCCGAGGAGGCTCGGGCCACGCGCTGTTCGGCGCCGATCTGGGCGAGCTAGATTTTGATCACCGGAGTCCACCGCTAATAGCCGGGGCCAACCAGCGGGGCCAAGTGCGGATGCGGGGCCATGAGCTAGCCAAATAGCTGGTTATTATTTCCGACCGGCTTCGAAGTTGGAACACTGGTCTAACCTTTCAAACCTTTATTGTGAACACCCTACTTGCGGATGGAAGTGCGCGCTGGTAGTGCACTCGGGTTTTCATCGTTTGTAACTGCATCATTTAGGTACAGATGGAGGCCCTCACGCGACTGGAACCTTGACATCATGTATTGTCTTCGGTGGCGTTCATCGCTTGTTCGTCTAGATACGTGCCGACGAATAAGCGTCGGTGTGTTGGCGTCGGTGTGTCGGTAGATTGGCAGTGCGAATTTCGCTGTTCAACTTCACACCCCGGAGTTCAAACTTTAGATGCGAGCCTGTAGTGAGTAGAGACACGTTATGCACAGCTGATGGTCATAGATTCAAAAGGGCTTCTGACAGTGGTGCCATTTTGAGCGCTTGCACGTACGGAGCGCGCTTCGCTCGATTTTGGAATCGACGAGCATGAGCGTGATGAGCTGTAAAGTTCAACGCAAAGGGGCATGCTAAACTGTGTGACCTTCAAAACTTTGTGTTTTTGTAGAACAAAAAGCAAAACGCATATATTGATTGTGTTTAACATGAACGACCTCGCTGAGGACTGGGCATTTCTCGAGAAGTGAAGAGCGCGCGTGAACAGTATGAAGCGGCGCTCAAACTGCGCCACTGCACAGGCCCCGGAGGCTCTGTCTTCAGAGGAATTGATAGCTGGGCCAATCAAAACGAGTGCATTACGTTCCGTTCCTTTCACATCGGGCACTGCCGAGATAAATTATGTTACGTCCATACAGCCAGAATTGAGCCTATATGGGTGTCTGGTGTCTCAGCTGTCAAGGATAAATTTTGCCAGGGGAGTACAATCTGTAGCCTGGGCTCTCTAACTTCCACCGCGAAGTAGTTATATACGTCCGCACGACGGAACAATGTTAAGCCAGAACTAGATTTCCAGGTGTGTGGATTGAACGAACACCACATAGACTGACTGGGTGGTGTCGCCTAGTTGGTGTTGAATGAACCCCGGATCCCTGGGTTCTACAGCACGAGGTTTCTCTCCAGGCCCGGTGAGCAGCGATGCGCTAACTTATTAGGCCACAGAACCTCTCGCGGCCGAGATCAGTTCTGCCGGACAATTCCATGATTTTCTTGCCGTCTAGAGAATGCGTTTTAACAACTCTACCTGGAAAATTCAAAACCTGCGCATTGGAATTTGGACGTCATCGCATTGAGATCGAGCGCAGATACAAATTTGTCACGAGTCTTGCGTCACTGTTCTGTTGAACATCCTGTCCAGTCATCACGTCGAAAGTTGAACAGCATCTAGCTCTAGCCCAAATATTAAATAGACGCCATTCAAATATGATGACGCATCGTTGAAAAGGAGGCAGTCGTACACGAGCTTGTGTGAAATGAGGCTTGCGTGAAGTAGAAATACAGTGCCAAGGCGCGATGCCTTGACGCCGAACACCTTGCTTTTTAAACCAGATGGAATGAACACTGGATGCAAGCTATTCCAGCAGAATGACCCAGACAACGTACTACGCTCTTTTTGGCATTTCGGCAAACAAGTTAAGACCGTGCGTGTAGAGCACTGAGCGGCGCTCGTGCTGCGCAAGTGCACGGATGCCAATAGCTTTCATCATTGCAACCCATAAAGAGGACTAGGCTTCGACTTCATAGCCACAAAAAGTGGTGTCCAGGTGCACTATACTCGTAGAACACTCAGTCTTAACCAAACTATCGCGCAGCGTGCCGATGTGACTTGGGCGACAAGAGTGCTGTGTCATAGTCGAGCGAGTCTATTCGGCGCGCTCCGTGAAACATCGGTCCAAACTTTGTGTTTGACGAGTTTAGGGCCCCAGCAAGGAGCTCGCTGCGTGTTCGGTTTGTTTGACACTGGGTGGGACCCAGATCGGTATTGTCGGAGATCTGGAAGATTTCATTAACGCCTAAAAATGAGCAGGATACAATATATGTATGACGTAGTGAAGTCATGTCAACGCCGAATGCCTCGCTGACACGCTCCTTCGTTCCACTTTTAAGAGTATACTTACCGGTGTCAATCAATTCCGCAAATAAGGCCAAAGTAGCTATATCCCAGAGAAATAAACACCACTTGAACTCGAGCTCCTCGACGCGCGAGGCAAAACCGTAAAATCACATGCTGTCTCTGCTGGATTCACTAAGCTAGTTGTAGCTTTCTATACATGGGTTGCACGTGACGTCATATCCTTCCTCCTTTCTGGTGGCCAATACCTGCTGTCATACGCCTTTTCACCTTATGTGCGAGCGAAGGCAAAGCTGGAAGCGCGAGCACGAAAGCTCCGTGCCTTCAGGTTTTGCTCGAGCGCGCGAGCTGGGCAGAAACAAAGAAAGCGCTGATCTCGCGCTTCTAGCTTTGGCTTCGCTCGCAGATATATTGAAACGAAGTGTAATGAAGCTGTGCTCACTCGTTTCCGCTCGTACGCGAGGCTCGTGTACTGCTCGTAGAATATGCACAGTAAAGGCTACGCTCGAGGAGGTTCGGCCACCAGAAAGGAGGACCAAATTACGTCAGTGCAACCTATGTAATGGTGCATCTCGACTATATCGGCTATTCCGTCGCCCAAGCTTTTTTTGTATTAGCAGATAGTACGGCCTATTGCATCTCTCTAAAAAAGTGCGAAGCCTATTTTCTAACGAATGAAAAGTGATGAGGCGACAAAACCTGAAGTAAACTAAACGTTTAATGGGGAGAACTTGTGCCCAAAACAAAAAGTGAAAACAAGATAGCAACAGAGCGTCGCTTGCGTCAAAGTCGGCGTGTCAGCAGGATCAAGCGCTGGGGCGAGACTTACCCCGACTCGCCACGTGGAGCACCTTCTGTATACGCGTGTGTCTCTGCAACATTCAGCTTAGAACATTCGGCGCGTATAACATTCGGAACTCTATCAGAGGAGAATGTTCTCGAACTTACGAGAACACCAAGTTGACACCCAGGTCGCTAGACTCGTAGACCCCAAAGATTTTTTTTGTGTGTTCTGATATAGTGGGGGATGAGCCGAAAGATTGCTGCGACATTTTCTTTTCTCACAAACCCGCAGATTCATTTGTCTTCGTGACGTTTTTCGTTGAAGGGACAAAAATCCCTACCACTCCCTAGGCGCCGAACAAGAGCAGCACGAGAGAGCGAGCGGAGACGACCGTGGCTCATACGTGTGACGTCACGACAAAGATTATCAAGCTGCGACCGATATGTTTGATAGTCTCGCAAAAGCACGATGGAGGCATGGAAATTGCATTTTAAAATCAACACCATCGAAGTTGATAGTCTGGTATCGTTCTTATCTCCGCCGGTAAAGCAGAATTTACTAGAAAGCGTCCCTGCCGTTCTTTTGATTTATCTCAGCCTTTCGAATTTGACCAAAGTGTAGCCCCACGTGGCTAGGTCACAACCAGCCGAGTACCGTTGTCCACTTTCGGGGGATTTCGCCTCCGGGCAGTTGTACCTTCATCGGCGGGATAAAATCGTTTTATGGTAGACATTCGAAGATCAGTCAAATTGGGATTAAGTCTGTGTTCATCAACGGAAATAAGGAAATCAAAGTAATTTCTGCTTGTCAATATTGGCGGTGATGTTTCATGTACGCGAGGACACCAAACTTGTCGCCGTCGATTTGAACACGCACCATCAATTTCGTCGTTCACAAGTGATAATCCTGACTCCGACGTCAAAGGAATCAACTATAAAAGAACGTTGTCACGGAACGCCCCCGCACACTACGCGCCCTGGCGCGAGACTTTCGCTTGAAAGTCTGTCATGGCCGCTCTTGACTTCATGGAACGCGAACAGTTTTAATTCCAGAACCACTTGAACCGTTATTTCGAAAATTGCAGGCTGTGCTGTTCCTCGTCATTGCTCATTGGAACGCCTTTAATGCGGTATCCACACGAAAGAGAAATCCGCCCTTTCCTTCGCGGAGCGCGCATCACGTGAGACATACGTCAGTCCTTTTTGACGCCTCGCGCACCCATTCTCCTCCGTGGCGGAGGCGCGGAGGCTTCGCATCGTTAGCACGAGAGCTCCGCAGGTGGGCGGCGGAGCCGAGGACGGAGTTTCCCGGGTTGTTGACGTCACGACATCCGTCCGTGGAGTTCTCCTTCGTGTAGATACCTTTAAAGGGACAGTGACAGGGTGTTTATGCTCGCCGAGGTTTTTAGTTGTACATGACATATGAGAGCCCAACTACCCAAAACACAATTTGCGACTCGAAATTCGGTTTCTTTCCGCCCGAAAACCGCCGATCAAGAACTGGCCGGTTCGAGTCTCGCTCACTCTCTTTCCGTGGTCACGGGCCGTTTTCAAAGGTATCGATGCGACCACCAAATTTAATGAAAGTCGTTGGTCACTGAAGGCACACACTCAATATTAAAAATAGAAAAAGATAAAACCCATTTTTTGTGGCTTCTAAAAAGCTGCAAATACGTTGATTGAAAAAAAGTTCCACAGAGAACCGGAAGCATTCTGTGCGTGCGTCGTTTCGCGTGTCTTGGGACCCGCGGGGACGGCGATGGCAGCGGACGAAGGGCGGGACCTCTACTTCAGAACTGTCGTTCGCGGTACCGGCGAATTCTGTCTGCCTTTAAAAGAGAAATTTGGGACTGATCAAAAGAATTGGTATTCATCCCGTACGACACGCCCGACCACCAAGCCGACTTGCACGAAGACGTCGCCGAGCCGTCGCTCCCTTCTCGTGGCTGAAGACGTCGCTCGCGCAAACTTCCAGCACGACGCGTCTACTTCGAGTTGAATATGCACGCGTACGATTTCTTTACTAGGTGCGAATGTCGCCAATACGTGGTGCTTCCCGACTTCGACCCGGGAGTGCTTTTGCTGGAGGAAAATCGGCAGCAAACTTTCCAACTTACAATTTACCGGCTGCAGTATTACTAGGAAAGAGATCCCCCTATCACGTGATCCCTCCGTAGCTCAGTGGGAACGATGTCCGCGTCACATGCGGGCAGGACCGGGTTCGATCCCCGGTGATGGAATTTTTTTTTTTCAGACATTTTTTTATGTTTACGTTTCTTTCTTTTTACAATTATCACTGAAGAAACAAACAAAAATTAACAAACAAATGTTGTTGGACGAAACGTCGCTGAATTAAATAGGGATGGGATTTCTTTTGACACCTGCGAACTCATATGTAATCACTTTCCACAAAATGCAAGGAGCATATAAATCAGGTACCGTCCGCTTTCCGAGGTGCCCGTAAATGTTCTACAGGAATTGCAGCCAGCCATTGGTCCCGATCCCGTTGATATTTCAGAAACTCTGTCGCACAATGCCACTTTTTTCGGACGCAGGACGTGTGAGCCAGCTCTTCACGCAACATCTTGGGTGTATTCTTTTCGGAGCCGATCATGAAAATTAACCACGGCACTCGCTACTCATCTTCAACTCCTAAATGTACAAAACAACTAATCTTGGAGTACAGAACAGCGAGCGGAACAAACATAACTGCAAAAGAATCGCAAACAGTGCCCGCTAACGCCGCATGTCGTCTGCTACGCCGATGGGGGGAAAAAAAAGAGAAAAAAAGGCGCACGCGTCGGGTGTAGCCACGTGACTTCCGCCACTCCCGCTATCCTCTCCACTTCTCCGTTTCGGTTTCGGTTTCGCGCAGTTGCGTTTTTTGGCTTTATTAAAAAATACGCTGCTCTGTTGCAAAATATTAATTGGGTAGTCCTCCGACACCCATAATAAAGCGCCTGGCAAAAATGTAAAAAACATTTTTGGGGTGTCAAGTGTCCCTTTAAGCAGGGTCGTTGAAACTGGGAGGATGAGAAGGGGAGCGATTTATCACCCCCCCCCCAATGGCGTCGAAACAAGGGGCAAGGGGCATAAAGGTGTAAGCGGGGGAGGGGGGGGGATGTTATGCATCGCAGTTCCGAACCACCATAGTATTTCAGACTATGGTAAAATATTCGGGGAAAGGAAAATCCCCCTTCGTCAACACCATCAC
>JAZHYW010046125.1:0-5000 GCA_037355805.1 Ixodes ricinus | reverse complement strand
TGAGCCAGAGAATTACTAAGATGTGAAGCGGTCGATAAAATAAGTGGAAGCCGAGCCAGCCCTGTGAGCGGCTGCATAAAATTGACGCTTGGAGGCTCTAACAATTGCCGAAAATCACTTTTCGCCAACGCGAAAGACATGTAGTACGAGATCGGGAGCCAGAGCCACCCCCAATTGACCGATCTCACCGGCTAGTTTGAGTACGCCATTGCTGCCGACATGCATCGTGGGAGCTGTAGTCTTGCTGCACGCGCGACAACCCTGCTGGGAGTCTGCGCGAGCAAAGCACGAGGCGACATAAGCTGTCTCGTGAACTGGCGTCTGCCTCCTACGAACTACAGTTATGGCGGCGTCACGCATGCGTGGAACGCTTGGTGAGATCGGTCTATTTCTATTCAGGGGCCGCTCCATAGCCACTCAGTTTACTGCTGCACCGCCTTTTGCTTCCAACTGTGTCCCAGGGCCCGGGCTCGTGCATTTGCGTACTTAATAATTGATGCTGCTTGCCATGGAAAAAAAAACAGCAAGGGGCTTTACTGAGGGCGCGTGACTCTTCGGTATAAACTGGGGACTCGCGGTGCACAAGGTTACGTTGCACGTTCTTACCGCTGAATTGGTTGCGATTGGTCTTGTCGTCGGCCGTGGTCACTCTAAAATTAAAAGTGAAAGGACGTCGCGCTGTGGCGATAAGCAGCATTTAGCCATGGCATCACTACATCATAAAAGTGTCGCCTCATTGGTCCTATTTTTGTGGTGCAGTAAACAAAATCATACACAGACCAAGAAAACAATGTGTGTATGTTTATAAAGTCGGACGTTAGTCTGCGTCAGGTGACGTCTTGTGTCTCGGATGTAGATAAGTAATTTAGCCAGTGCAGTACAATCGCTAACGTAGTGTTTCTAAGGGGTTCATGAAGCGATGTCGCACATTAAAAAATTCATTACTACACAAGGCATGCTGGTCTTAGTCTGGACCAAGTACACTCGCACGGACCGCCACTGATTCACAAGCATGTTGGTCGCGGTGAAATTGCGAGAATAAAAGGGTACTGTTTCTTTCACTCTTGCTTTCGCAAAGGTTAATGAAGTGATTCTGGAATGGAAACGACCCGCCTGACGACAGTTTAGCGTTGATCATGAAACTGAAAATGAGAACTGCGTGAGCGCTTAACTTTGACTCATAAAAAGCAATGCCTCGGCGGACACTTGGGTACTGGTTCGTGTCCAATCACTGCGGTGATTCGAATGGCCGAACTCTAACAATGTATGGAGCTCAGCACGCGTTTGCTAATTTGATGACTCCAGCGCGGGGTTAGGATCAACGTTGGCGGTATAGGACAGACACCAGGCCATGTGGCCGCTTGTTCTGCCTTCGAGTTAAGTTCATGAACTATGCTCATATTTCTCAAATTTATTTGCCGACTGCCCGGGCTTAGAAAAAAAAACTAACGCAGGTTGTATTCGGTTAATAAAGTTAAGGAGTGATTTTGAATAGTGTTTAGTGGAAAGTAGAAAATCGTTTCATAGCCCCTTTAACCTGCACCACGCAGGGGGCTACGTGACAACCCACAGGTGCGTTGCTCATTCAGATCGGAACGAGTACACTCTAAGAAAAAAGGGAGTGGTACTCTCATTGCTCAGGGTGGAAATTCGCGCTTTTGGCAAGGGAGAGAATTTCCTCTCCCAAACCAACATGGCGGTCGGCGGGTGCGAGACGAGCGACGGGCGGGTTTAACGAAGTGCTCGGCTGAGGCGGCTTTGCCAAAGCGAGACACAAGGCGCGTATTCCTATTTGAGCCACCCAAACATTAGTCTTCAAGCAACGGCACCGTACCCACTGCGATGAACACATTTTTGCGCATACCAAATGGATGCCGTAAGTGGCCGGTAAGCGACGACGAGACTGGAGACAGGCGGTGGAGAAATCTATGCAACCACGCTTTATCACGCGTCTGTTCAATTTTGTCGTTAAGATATCAACTCGTTCGTATGTATTCAGTAGCTTTTAGCGCACGGTGGGCGCATATCAGTCAATAGGACGCAATAACATGCGATCGAGACGACGATAGACTGTCCATGATTGTTTCCATCTTGCCACCGAGTGCAGTTAGTATGAACTAGTAGAAACCTCTCGTGTTTTCTAACGCCAACACCAAATGGCGCTTCCAACGACAAAAAAATTCAAGAAAAGAAAAAGGAAACCTTCGTTTTATCAGAGAGTATTGAGCGCTACACCATCCGTACACACAACCTCCCACATACAAGCAGCATCCCAACATGCATACAGAGGCATGTACAGCAACAACAAACACTACTGACACACCCTACACACTCTTATCACTGACAAGCTACTTCGACCATTCGGCGTATATATAGTCAACAAATTTAAAACCGCAATTTTCCTGTGAACCTGACATCAAGAAATAATGTTACAAATATGTTTATTCAGACACTTCAACAGTGTATTGAAGCAAAATATATTGAGCGAGCTGAGCAATCTATCCCCCACTAAAATGTAAAGCCTAAATGCGGTAATTATTTCCCGTATTCGAAGGAAAAACTACCTCTTCAAACGGTACGAGCTAGGATTCGGCTTCCCCGCACAGCAGCTCACGCGCGCGCCTCCGCCGTCAACGTAGGCAACGGTTACAACGAATTTAATTAGCAGTAGCGTAGCGTAGCGGTCAGATGTCTGCCTCACACGCGGCGGTCCTGGGCCCAATCTTCAGTGGGGGCTTACGAATTTGTTTCCTCGAACATTTTGTTTTGTTGAGACATCTGTCGATATTTACGACATTTCTTTCTTTTTGCGATTAACACTAACAAGAACAACTAATGCTATCCGCAGGAACTCGCCAAGAGAAATAGTTTCGTTAAGCCCAGAAAACTTTCTGTGGCGATGTAGAAGAGGTGAAAAGTATGCAAAAACGTAGCTTTTATCGGCTCTTTTCGTGTGCAGGGTAGAACCCGGTGCCCGTAGCCTTGAAAGGTCGCTGGGCGTTGCGGTCAAAATGTTGTTTTGTATCTACTTAATAAGTTACGCATATGGAGTTGTTGGCTTGCAGGCGCTTCAGCGTACGGGTTTCATGACCCTTCTTCTAGAGCCGCGCACGCTTCCAGTATTCCGCCTTTTGTGCAATTAGACTGATTGATTTAAAATTGGTTAACGGGCGCCGCGGTCCCATCGCGCGATGCCCGGCAGATTTACAAAGTAGTCGAAAATCCCCCGCGGATCACGTCGTAATTTTTATGTGACCCACTGATAACAAAAGCGGAAATACTCGCAGTGACTTTGGCCATTCCCGCCCAAAATCTGTAGTTAAATTCTTTTGAATTTCTGTTGAAAATTTTCTAGAATCGCATTGAACTTCCTTTTTTAAACCTTTTTGATGTTTTGTGTAGACTTTATTTTGACAACCTATTTAACCTAGTACAAAATTGGCCACTTAAATTTTTAGAATTCCTTCTTACATACATTTTTGAATTCTTACTAAATTCGCTGAATTCCTTTGACGGAACCGCAGATTAAAACGTTTAAAAAAAGACACTAGTTTTAGTACATATTTGGTTTGTTAGAAATAGTGTCCTCGGCGCGCACATCCCACAAATTATCATTAAACAACATAAACAAACACTAACAAAAGAAACACAGTCCCGTTCACTGCTCCAGAGCCTTATATAGCCTAAGGTTGAAGGTAATCATTTCGTTTTGGTGACCACTCAGCACTTACTAAGGTTCCAAGTGTCCTATCTCCATTCCGAAAGTCAGTCAAAAGGAAGACAGTGTTTCAAGTTCGTGTGACTCTACTCTACTAAAAAGCATTGGTACAACTAATAATAATTCCGCGTAGTCGCTAAAACAACATCCACAAAAAACGGCGCCTAGAATAAATGTTATCGCTTCGCATAGCACCACCAGACGAAGCCAGTCAAGGCGGTTGCTCCACTTAAAATAGCCTTTGCCTCTTTACTTACTAGTTTGATTAAACAAGGTGCCACGAGGTCAAATTTCGCTAAGTAGAACGGTGTGTTTATCACTTGGTCTTCCAGTACGTGCCCATGCCTGGGTCGCTTTTGACTGCAAGCTCGAGTCTGAGGCGCTTTGTAGGACGTCGAAGCGTTGTCGTTATAGTTGCCTGCGCTGAGGAGAACGAAGTTCTTATTGTCTTCAATTTGTCAGAGACTATGAAAACTTAGTGACTTTGATGATGAAATAATATGTACCATGTTCACATAAAAGTCAATAGAAAGCCCGCATATTTTCTAATATAATGTTTAGAAAATCATTTTAAACACGAAGTAAACAGAACGTCTGCAGTATTTCTGGTGACACTTTCAACAGGCAGTTACAGTAGCAAAGATCAGCTTAGAGTTAATAGAAAGTCACAGCTTCTTCTTTTTGACTCAGGCAGAAGAAAATAATCAAAAAGTTTAATATTAAAATCAATAAACTTTCTGTTGACTACAAATAACAGTGGTATGAAGTCAAAATAAAGTAACGAGGGGAACAAGAAGTCAACACATTTTCTACAAAAAGTCAAAAGATTTTATAGGGTTGCAGAACCATGTTCCATCGCTCGTCATGCTGGAATTCCCGCATACGGATCGCAGATCAGTAAAATTAAAAAAAATTTGTTTTTCTTTTTTATAAATTAATATAAAGAAATGATATCAATAGTTTTCTTTTTGAAAATAACCTATAAAAAATAAATAGAATTTCCTTTAATTTTTTTATAAAGTAAAGTTCTACAAAACAAATCTTGTTTTTCCTTTTAATTTTTTAAAAATAACCTACAGAAAACATCATTATAATCCTCTTTTTAATTTTTTTATAAATAAGTCTGCTATAGAAAAATATTCAGTATTTTTCTTTGGAAAGTTTTTGACACAATCAAAACAAAGGCATTTCATGGAGAATTCAATAGAACCTGAAAGTCACAAGAAGTCTAAAAAAAATTAAAGAATGTTGAGACTTGTTTTTGCAAGGTTCAATTATATGA